>VSMD01128199.1:0-96491 GCA_008750895.1 Mirza zaza | reverse complement strand
AGATTAGTTTATCAGTGTAATAATTGTTATGATAGTGTTCTGGCCAAAGCATATAATTTAGCACTATTTTATTCCAATCTGGCTTAGATACATGGCATATGAGCAAACCTTAAGAAACAGTTTAAGCCAAATTTAGAATATCATGATGAACAGGTCTGAGCAGGGACATCTTTAGATAGAATTTCACAAGCAATGTGGAGAAGAGATATTATAGTCAGGTGGGTGTGGAGAAATCAGCTGAAAGAAAAGCAAGTGAGGAGTCAATGCTTCATCTTCTAATGAATTTAGTCATTTCAACTTTTCTCACATATTTTCCAGGAAGACTGCTTTTTATCCCCTTTACCTTGATGTTCTCCCCAGTTTTTCTACTTCCATGTTTTATATGAAGACCAATATGCCGAATGCCTGAGTGTATCTAATAAAGTCTCTATTGATGCAGAATATTGGGCAGAAGAATTAGGTCCTGGTTTTTGTACATCATAGCCCTGTTCACATAACCCAGGCCCATACCAGCCCTTTAAACAATAGTCCTGTCTTGTTTCCATTTATTCAAGGTGTGATTCAGAGTGATGGTTTCACCAGCCATTCCTCAGCAGGTATTCATGTGGTTTGGATTTGGGGAGCACATGGATTGCCCAAAACTATCCCTGTTGAACATCAAATGTCAGCCTCTCTTTGACAGACCATTTTTCTAATTGGTCAAGGTCACCTTGGATTCTGCTCTTGTATCACAAGGAATTTTCAGCTTTTATTTCCCCTGCCCTCCAGCCTCATTTCCCAGTGTAGTATCTTCTGCAAATTTAGGAGGAATTTTTGTATTTCTATCATTCCAGACCTTGCAGGAAAAAAATTAAAAGCTCTGGGATAAACCTATGTGGTCTCTGGTATACGTTGTCCCACGTTCCTCCCAAAGAATTATTTAGTGCCCTTCAAGTAAGAATCATGTAACAGTACAGTCCAGGCCTGACGTCCTTAGCTCACTAATGAAAATGCCTTGCAGATCCACAAAAGTTTAGTGAAGTCCAGATGTGTCTTACATTGATTGCTCCCCTCTTTATTCAAGGCCTGCAACTCTGTCACAGAAGAAATTAAAGTAAATTGGTTTAACATGAGTTGTTCATCATAAAGACAGTGCTTTGGAATCTTTTGTTAGAAAATGGCTTGTTTGATTTTTTTTCTATCATCTTCATGTGCATTAAGTGAAAATGACTCAGTATAAGTAATAATTTTCTAACTGTTAGAGTTACCCAGAGATGGAGTGGGCTGCCTTGAGCAAGTGGTAAGGATGCCATCATTGGAAGTACTCAAACAGAAGGCTAAGAAGAGATTCCAGCATTGGGTAAGACATTGAGCTGGGTGATTTCCAGGTTTACTTTCAATGTTAAATTGCTACAATTCTGCAATTTTGGAAGGGGACGATATTTTCCAGTATTGTCTTCCTTCACTTTTAAAAGATTGTTTTTTCAATTGTTTCTTTTCAAAGACATTCTCAAACTTCTACAGAACAGCAACTAATTTTTCTATTCTCTCCTACATTCCATATTGAAACAAGTATGCCATGGGATTAGAAATGAGCAAAAGCTGCTAATTGACTAAAAATTTCATCATTTATCTTTAGCGTTGGAGTAAAATGGAGAAAAGGAAGCAATGGCTTTCCTTCCTTTAGTTAGTCCTTCCAGATCGGGTAAAGTGGTGGAGTTAACCTATAAATACAGAGTTCTAAGGGACTCAGAAAGGCTGCGTGAGTGACTGATGAGATCTCTGAGCTCCTACATAGTTCCTTCTTGGAAGGGCATGAAACACTTTCCCACCTAAAGCCGTTCCCAGCACTGGGAATTACTGACTTTAATTAATGAGACTTACTCGGAAACACCAAGGAACATGAAAAGTAGCAAGTCATAAACCTAATAAAATACAAGCCAAATTCGGTCAAGTTATTTTCTTCTCAGAGCTATGATCTTGAGATAAAATCAATCTACTTCCTTTCTTCTCTATGACAGCCTTAGGAGAAACATGGCACCTCATGATACATTGACACAGCTGAACCCCCTGGCTTGATTAATATAGAGTGAGTTGCTACGGCTTCTAAACAGCTGAAAACCTCACTAGATTTGTGAAGCTACATGATGAAATCATTGTTAATCTCCATTTCTTCATGCACTGGAATACATTTAGAATTGATTCTTTGAAAACGAATGGAACAAAAGTGAAAAATGTGAATGTTGTGCTATAGCTGGCCTTTTTCAGTGTCTACATCTTATGACAGAAAAAAATAACTTATCAAGGAAGCCCCAGATTGAGGGACTTTGCTCCTGCCATGTGAGCTGGGAAGAGCAAGACTATGTGTGCTTGGAACCACATATGTAATTCTTTTTTAAATTTTTTGTAGAGATGAGGGTCACACTATGTTGCCTAGGCTGGCCTTCAACTCCTAGCCTCAAACGATCCTCCCATTTCAGCCTCCCTGTAATTCTTTACTAATGTCTACATCATGGAAAATCTTTCATTTTTTTTACCTAAATACCCTACCTTCTAATATAGCTCTCACTTTACTTGAAAAAGTTATAAGTCTTACGGACTTTAGATCAAATTCTAAGGTGAATTTTGTGCCAGAATCAGCTAAGTATTTGGGAAAAAACTATAAGTGTAATGGTGATGGTGATGAAATGCCCTCTCTCCGAAATATATTTAGATCTCAATGTTATTATCTAGGAAAGCTTTGAATGCACATAGGCATAAAGGTGGAATTGTATATAATAATATTTGTACTTTTTTGCACCTTCCACAAAGGAAAGAAGTGGACATGGCCAGGCGCAGTGGCTCACTCCTGTAATCCTGGCATTCTGGGAAGCTGAGGCAGAAGGACTGCTTGAGTTCAGGAGTTCAAGACCAGCCTGAGCAACAGTGAGACCCTGTCTCTACTAAAAATAGAAAAATTAACTAGGCATCATGGCATGCACTTGGAGTCCCAGCTACTCTGGAGGCTGAGGCAGGAGGATCACTTGAACCCAGGAGTTTGAGGCTGCAGTGAGCTACGATGACACCACTGCACTCTACTGGGGGTGACAGAGTCAGACTCTGTCAAGGAAGGAAGGAAGGAAGGAAGGAAAGAGGGAGGGAGGGAGGAAGGGAGGAAGGAAGGGGAGGGGAGGGGAGGGAAGGGGAGGGGAGGGGAGGGGGGGGACATGACACACCACAGGCCTGCTACCCAGGAAAGCCTGCCTAGTTGCCTAGAATCTTGAAGTCTTGTCTTATTTGCTCTTGAGAAATGAGAAGGCAAGAAAAAGGGGAAAAGAATGACAAAAAACATGCAGAGAGAGAGCACTATATTTCCAGTTCTGTTTTAGAGGGAAAAAAAAGAGTTTGGAGAAAGAAATGGAAATTTTATTTTCATAGATAAGTTAAATGGTTTCTGAGTATTTTCCAGCACATGTTATTCTCCTGTCTTGGTTTGAGTTCCTCTCACCAAAGCAGATCCTGAAGTAAGGATTCTATGGCAAGTAGTCTCTTGACAAATGATCCCAATAAGCACTGTTAAGGAAATGGGGCATGTGAGACAGCGAAAGAAAGAAAGTCAATAAAGATTACATTATCAAACCAGTTACCACTGTGGCAATCTGAGCTCAGCCCTTCTAGGGAACTTTGGGAGACAGTGCAAAATACCCTTCAGAGTTATGCTAACTGATGGACAGGGAAGTTGCAGTATATATATCCACTGACTCACCATTTGCCATTGTGTGCGGGCTGTTTCCAAGGGTTTTAACTCTGTAACACTTCTGGCTTGCAGTTTTCTGGTTGGCAGAGCTGAGCCTGCTCCCTTGGCAAAAAGGAAAAAAAAAAAAACCTTTCAACTTATAGAGATGAATGCTGAGTAGATATGGGCAAGGCACTGACACTGGTTCTGGCATAAGACTCATCCTGGGATTTGGCCTAAAAGTCTATAAGCCTGTTACTTTCTCAATTAGATGGATGGTGGGTTATTAAGCAAAGAGTTTTAGTACTGTTCATGATGTTGACTTTAGTAAAGAATATAACATGTGCTCTAATTTATTAATTGATGTGTTTAAATATATTGCAAGTATTATGCAATCAGTCATCCAACATTTAATGTACAGTTAGTTCGTGTAAGAACCTGTACTGGATCTCAGGTCTAAAAATTCTTTGGTCTGTGGCAAAATCAAAAACTCTGATCCTGGAACATGGCATTCATCCTAGAGAGTGACTGCCACCTCAAGGTCATTCTCCCATCTAAAGACACTAATTACAGATCAACTTCTGTATCTCAACATAGGCCAACTTCATCTTAACCCACCTATCCACCTTCATTGCCCTCAAGATATTACCCATCCTCACCTGTCCTCCACCATAGGAAAACATCATTGATCCAGTACTTCAGGACCTCTCAAATTTTCTTTTATGTGGCTTGTACTAATAAAATAATATCTAAAACATATTGAGTGTTGTTCATTGAAGCACTGTTTGAAGCACTCACAAGAAGGCTATAAGGCCAGTATGTTATTATTCTAATTTTACAGAAGGGTAACTGAAAGGTTAAATAACCAGCCAAAGGTTATCTAGATAACGGCAGAACTGGGATTTGAAGCTGGGTAATCTGGCTCTAGAACATATGTCTTTACTTTTAAACTATTGGAAACACTGCTGTTGTGTTTCCAGCTTCCATATTGATGGTGGTTTAATTCTAAACCTATACTTCAGCATACATTATAAAGAAAATACAGAAAACCTCAGTACCAATGTAGATTTGACTGAATTAATCAAAAGATTGAATTTGAGAGTATTGTTTTGTTCTGCTTTATAAAGAATTGGTTTAATTCTTTTAATTACACAAAATGAAATGAAACTAGCTAGTAAGTAGCTACTTTAGGAGACCTACTTTAGTGAGCAGATAAGATTGATTTATGCCCACTTTCACTTGCATGCCTGTATTTATAGACTTCACATAGACTTTACTATATCAACAGACAAAAAAGATTTCTCAAATGCCATGGGCACCCAAAGATGGGTCCAACATGGCCTATTGTGTGTCAAGAGGAGGGTTATATTGAAGTAGCAGCCCCTGCTTTTTGCTATGGAGAAAATCTAAGTCTCTGCTTTTCATCCAGTTCCCCTTTGAAGCCCCAGAATCAGCCAGGGAGAGAACCAGCAGCATCCCTAACCAACCTAAACAGGGAGTGCATTCCTAGGTCACAGGCAAAGCTCAGCTTTCCTCCACCTCTTCTCTATCGGAAGAGCTTTGGATACAAACATGAGTGGATTCAAATCTTGGTTTCACCATTTACTGCATCTGTGTTTTCTTATCTTTTAAATGAGGATAATGATAAGACTGGCCTCATATGGTTGTTGTGAGGATTAAGTGAGCCATTGTGGATAAAGCATTCAAGGCAGTGCCTGGCATGTGGCAGGCACCCAATAAGTGGTAATGTTTAATGGCTGTCATTATGTAACCCTGATAGAGTGGTTCAATGTCCAAGCTCTGAAATCAGGCTGTCTGGGATACAATCTGCCTCAGTTTCCTCAACTGTAAAATGGGGATAAAAATCAATGTGTACCTCATAGAGGTGTTTTAAGATAAGATTTAAATGAGTTCATACATGTGAAGTGCTTAGTATAATACTTGGCACACAATACGTGTTAGCCATTGCTAGTACTTTAAAATAGGATATGGCACTTGACTATAATGAAAGAGATAGTCACTGTAATTAGCCAAGTCGCAGATTGGAAGCCAGTGTAAACCTGTGTATGGTTCACACATGGGTGTCTCCCAGTGGTATTCTGTGGCTAACGCAGATATGAACCAGGTCCTGCAGAACTGCAATGGAGGATAGAGTTAAGGTAAAATACTACTGCGGAAAAGAGATTGGATTTTGTGTCAAAAGATTAAATTTTGAGTGCCAGTTCTGTTGCCTACTAGTTGTGGAGCGTTGCAAAACTTAATTACCTTCACTGAATCTTAATTTTTTCATCTGAGAAATGGACACGATAAACCCTCTGTTATAAGATTTTTGTGAAGGGCCGGCCACGGTGGCTCACGCCTATAATCCTAGCACTCTGGGTGGCCAAGGTGGGAAGATCGCTCAAGGTCAGGAGTTCGAAACCAGCCTGAGCAAGAGCGAGATCCCGTCTCTACTAAAAATAGAAAGAAATTAATTAGCCAACTAAAAATATATAGAAAAAAATTAGCTGGGCATAGTGGTGCATGCCTGTAGTCCCAGCTACTTGGGCTGAGGCAGGAGGATCGCTTGAGCCCAGGAGTTTGAGGTTGCTGTGAGCTGGGCTGACACCATGGCACTCCAGCCCAGGCAACAGAGTGAGACTCTGTCTCAAAAAAATAAAAAAGATTTTTGTGAAGACCATAATAGGCATTCTAAGAAAAGTGCTTAGCAAATTATTAAGTACTATACAAATAAAAATGTGTCTTTCTAATCACAGTTGTTGCTATTGTACTTGCTATTTTACAAATGTGCATGTCCTCATCCTGTTCAATTGTAAAATGGGCTTTTGGTTGGGGTTTTGTAGGACCATCTGCTTGGGCCAGGAAGGTGAGGGACCTGGACCTCAAGAGGTCAGAACTGATTGAAATTCCAAGACCCCTAATTGAACTTGGTGCTAGTATCCTAACAAATGCACTAGCACTTAAACTTGGGTGGCTGTAAATATAGGTAGAGTCACTAATCAACCAGGTGGCTACCCGCTGCCCAGAACGTGGGCAATTAAGTATAAGGGCCATTTTCATCCAGAGGGTTTGCTATTTCATAGCCAATTACCCAGGCAGCTTCACCCCACTTTGAACTTTGTGGGAAGTAAGGGCAGCATATGCATCTGCAGCCTCAATAGCTTCCCTGTAGCTCCTGCCATCAACCCTATTCATCTGTTTCTAAAGGAGCCTCAGCATCCACCTGCCTTTCAGTATTTAACTCCTTCATTTAGAAAGAAGCAGCAGGAAATTTGAGCCAAGAGCTATTTTTATCTTTATAATGGCAAAAGCAATTTTAACACTATATCCACGTTGTAATCTGCATTTCTGCAATCTGCTATATTTTAAAATATCAAAATCAGGAGTGAATGTATTCTTCTCAGACATTCACATGGCTCCCTAATGCAATTTTTCCCTAATTAGAATGTTGCTCAGTTAGAAGTGAGACATTTAATGTTCTTAGTCCCTAGAGCAAATGGAAATTTTACCAAAGACCAGTTGCAGCTCAGTTTTACAAAAGGAAAAAAAAAAAGCTTTAGGGTATGAGTTTATGTGCAAAAAGACTTTATTATTAAAATGCACCAATTAGGCATATAGCATTAAAGGAGTCCTGAGGTGGAGACTTATGTATGTATTTACACATCCAATGACATACAGTGATAAACACATGAGACTGCCTCCAGCCTACCCCCTGAGGGGGTAATCATTCAAGGAAAGACAGGAGAGAAGGGGAGTGATGAGGAGTAAGGATGTAAATGACATTTTTGTGTTCTCTCCTCCTATTGGTTGGATCTGAACTCTCTGATTGCCCCCCTCCTGCTGTCACTCTTCAGATACTTAAACTACTTCCCTGAATCCTTTCCTACCTCTCTCTCTTCTTATCACTGCTTTCATAGTTGCCTTCCCCAGGCCCTTCGGAGACAAGACAACTTGAAAGAAATATGGAGTGTCATCACCCCTGCCTTCAAAGCCCAGTTGCAGGCATCTTCTCCTTCACCTCTTTCCTGCCTATTCCTTACAGCATCGTAGACCTATACAATAAGTTCTATAACTGTACTGTGCATACAAGTAACTCAAAGTACTTATTAAAATGCAGGCTCTGATTCAGTAGGCCTGGGCTGGGGAACTAAGATTCTGTATTACTACTGGGCTCCCAGTTGATGAAACTGCTACTGCTGATCCATGGACTGTATTTTTAAGAATATTAGTCTATACCACACAATTCAATAATAAATTCTCATCTCTTTTATATCTCCATATAAGGTTGTCAATTCTCTGAGGGATGAGATCCTATCTTATATTTCTTGTGTATAGCCTCACAATGCTGAACTCATAATTGGGGCCCTTAAATGCATCCGTATTAACTGTCTGATTAACTGTGCTAACAGGGGCTTTGAAGGCAGAAAACATAGACTGAAATCCTGGTTCTGCTTCTTACAAGCTATAGAATTTGGGGTAAGTTATTTACCCTCTCTGAACCTTAATTTCTTCATCTATAAAGTGATAGGGTAACTGTGAAGGTTGCATAAACTAATTCTGTAAAGCACCTTTCATAGCGCTTGACACAAAGTAATCTCCAAATAAATATTACCTCTGTTTTGCCTTAGATTTCCCAGAAAAAAAAATTAGAATGATCAAGTCATAATAAATGTCAACTAAAATTTTTATGGGAGAAGCACATATTTCAAAAATATGTATGTTTAAATTGTTTCTTATTGATCAACACTTATGTGCGCATATGGAAGTAACATTCACAATGTATCAGGCAGGTGGGAGGGGGAAGGAGGGGATGGGTATATTCACAACTAATGGGTACAGTGCACGATGTCTGGGGGTTGAGCACACTTGTAGCTCTGACTTAAGCAGTGCAAAGGCAATATATGTAACTAAGGTGTTTGTACCACCACAATATTCTGAAATTAAAAAAAAATTTAAAAAGGAAAAGAAAAAAAAGAGTTGGATAGATTATTGGGATTTGTCATGGGATCTGACCAGAATTTTAACCAGAATATTTTTCTCAAGGTCCAAATAATAAGAAGTGCCAATTGCTCAGAACCTACCTTAAGTATTGGTACCATGTTCATTTTTCTTTTAAGAAAAATCAGCTCAAAGTTCACTCATGAGAGAGCATACGCCAAGATTATCATTCTTTATATGATGATTATTGGTAGTTTTCTCACTAGATGTGCTTCTATTCTGAAATAAAAATAGCATTGTATATTTGTACAATTGACAATATTTTCTTAGTCTCCTAAAATCACTAGTAAGTGACTTATTTATGACCTTGAGTTGAAAAAGTTGTAAATACAAGTATGGGTTGGAAAACATTTGTTTTTCATTTTTAAAGCCAAAAATTATAGAAGAATATTTGACAAGAATGGAAGTCTGTATAACTTGCTTCCAGTCTAGAGTTTGAATGGAATTCATAGCTTCCCATATTAAGACAAGTTTGTTGGTGTAGGATCTCACTCAGTCTTTAGTGGTGAGAGAGAAAGATAGTAAAGGTGTCATAAATTATAGACAATTTTAGGCAATGATGCAAAGCCTGCCATAGTGGCCCTCTAAATCATTCCAGGTTGGTGCTTTAACCCTTTCTCCCTGCACGCCTGTTATAGTACAGGTTCTCTGGGAAATAGACTCTGAGACTAAAGTTTGCATGAAAAGGTTTATTTGAATGCATGCTCTTAAGAGTAGTACCTACAAAGGAGTGAGGGAAACAGGACTGGGAGGAGTACATGCATTTGGAACTAGCTGATCTCAAAGGTTGCTCTGGAGTTAGGATGACCCTTCAGGGTTGTACTGTGCAAAGGTAAGGGGTCTGACCTTTGTAGAACTACATTAACCAGCCATTGGATGCAGGCTGCCCTGGGGAGGAGGGCATAACTTTGGCCAATATTGCTCTTTTTGATGAAGGGAATTTCCCAGAGAAGAAATTGTCTGTATTCCTTCACATCTGAGGGAATGAGTGCCTTATTTATTATATTAGGTGTAAAATACTAATCTGGTCTACAGGGTCCAAGTATATTAGTTTTCTATTGCAGTATAGCAAATTACTCCAAACCTGAATGGCTTAAAACAATAACAATGACTTATTATCTCTTAGGATTTTTACATATCAGGAATTAGATAAAAAATAGCAGGGCTTGAGGTTAAAGTTGGAAGATTTAAATGCTGGGTGCTAGAATCATCTGAAAGTTTGTTTATTTATTTGTCTGATAGTCTGATTTTTCCTATGGACCTAGCTGAGAATGTTGACCAATGACAAAGATTGTCTCCCTGACCAACCTCCAGTTAGGCTCCTCTGAACTCTCTTCTCAACTAGGCCCTGACTTTTAGGCTTTCTAAAAGTCAGGACATCTTTGCATTGTCCAGTTTTAACAAGAGTCCTGTTGAGTCAGTTTAGCGAAAATCCCCCACCTTTAATATCTGATCAAATTCCTCATTTCCTGCACTTAATCTCTGATCCACCTGGCCTGCCTTCAGCAAAAATTCTGTTAGGACAGTTTAACAAATAATTACTCTTCCTCTAAGTAATTTTTTATCTGCTGACCTCCTTCCTACTCTTTGGCTATAAATATCACTTGTCCTTGTTGTATTTGGAGTTGAGATCAATCTCTCTCCCCTTCTGCAAAACCTCATTGCAGTAGTCCCTCCTGAATAAAGTCTTCTGTACTGTCTTTAATATGTGTCAATAATCATTTCTTCTTCAGTACCAGAATACTCACATGTGGCCCCTCCATGTAGTCTGGGCTTCATCACAGCGTGGCACCTGGGTTCCTAGGGCATGCAGTAGATGAGAGACAGGGGAGAAAGACAGAGAGGGTGGGGTGGAGAGAGAGAGGAGATAGGAGAGAGAGAGAGAGAGAGAGAGAGAGAGAGAGAGAGAGAGAGAGAGAGAACAAGGTGGAAGTTAATTGCCTTTTAAGACCTAGCCTCAGAAATCATATGGTGTTTCCTCCACTGCATTCTATTATTTGAGGCAGTTATAGAAGTTCACCTAGGTTTAGAAGAGGGTACGGAGCCATCATTTCTCAATGTAAGAAGAGCATGTGGAGTGAGATATATATTGATATGGCCATCTTTGGAAAATATAACCTGTTCCAGTCATGAAGGGGAGATCTAGGCTGAACACCACAGCATCCATATGGTGTATCATTGTAGCCACTCAGATCTTCTAGCTTCATATACTGGGAACAGCTTCTTCAGGACTCTGGTTAATTTTACTGGGGAAACATATAACTTTAATTGGACAAATGGTAGTCTGTGCCACTGAAACTGATCTCAAGATAATAACTAATATACATCACCTCCCTCTTCTACTCCCTACTCAAGATTCCACTCACCTTCAACCAGCACCTCTGCTAGTCTAGGCTTTCTTGAGGGGTGACCCAGACCCTCATCTTTGAGGGGTCTGACCCATGATCAACATATATTTATCACACTATGCTGATGTTTTGTCCATCTATCACCAAAAACCAGGCAGGGAAATACCCAAGGAAGCCCTACTGGATTACCTGGAGGTGAACATATTCTTACCTGCCACCATTGTGTAATAGTAGCCTTATAGCCTCCTGATGATCTCTGTCAGTTACCCAGCCAAAGTAGTGATTTCTTTTTTTTTTTTTTTGCCTTCCAGTCTATTGGCATATGAAGTTTAATGTGTCTCAACAACAGCTATAGCTTAAAATTTAATGGAACACTTACTCTCTTCCCTGATAGAAGTATATATCCAATTTGGGAAACAGGGGTCTGGACCTATAGATCCTAAAGTTGTGGAGATGAGAAGCACAAATACCCAAAATGAGCTACTGAGAGTGATAAGTGGAATACTCACAATTCCACCCTTGGTTACCAGACCCATATGTTCTACCTACTGGGGACATAGCACAATATAATGGTCCTTGATTTGGAGTATATAGTACACCTAGAAAGATGTGCCTTATTCTTGCAAGCTATCTTCTATCATCTCCAAGTTGGCACCTTACCTATACCTTCACAAGAATCTTATATTGATTTATCAGGCTAGCATCATCTGGGTGGTATGATATGTGATATGACCAGTAGATCTCATGGTTATGTACTTATTGCCAAAATTTCTTTGCTGTAAAGTGGGCCATTGGTATAAAGATGTGTTGTGAGAAATTCTATGCTAGTAGATCAGATATTCTGTAATGCCTCAGAAAGAGGGGCTGGTCAAAGCCCCGCAGGCAGGAAAGGCAGAACCGTATCAGAATTATATGCTAATTCCAGTCCATATGAATTACAGAGTAGAAAGGGTTCAATATATTCAACTTGCAAACAAGTATATATTTGGTGTCCTCAGGTGATGGTGCTTTATTAGGGACATAGCACTAATCTCTGTTACTGGCAGGTTGCACATTTAGCAGTAGATGTGGTAAAATCAAAATTGGTGAGTGGGGATCCATGTTATTGCTCATAAAAATGGCTTTCATCCCTGCTATCATGGCCATGCCATTAATGAGTCCATTGTGCCAGCTGATGAGACAGGAGTGGGGTGGCTGATGACAGAGGCTGACTGATGTCAACTGGATAGGTCATTCTGTCTACTCAGTTGTTCGGTGCCTCTTCCAGGAAGAATATTCTATGGTGGACATTAATATTCAATATAGAGATCTTCACATTTTGTGAAGATTCATCTACTTGGCTCTATCTGCAGAATTCCTTGTTCTGGATCTTCTAATCTTTCTCTTTCCAGGCCCCTGACCAACTACCTTAGCCATTTGTTACTGCCCATGAACCTGTGCATTTTTTCACCTTAGGCTGCTTCTCTCTATACAAAATGGATGAATGAGTATATTGCATGAAGTTCTACTCACTAGAAAGGTTACCCCTCAATGTTGTCTTTCAGGGCCATCTCTGTGTGCATCTTTAATGCGGCAGCAGTCAATTTTCAGTTTGTACCTACAAAATGAGCCAAACCAAGTTGAAACTTCTCCCTCTCCATTAGCTTCTCATAAGGTATCCTCTCCCCAATCATACCTATGTGGTAGCCATAGATGTGAGCTGCAGGAAAGGCACCAGTGCAACACTGGTTGGTAACATGCGGGTCTAGGTCATCAGCTTATGCAGCCCTGCTCACACCCAGTTTAAGATGGATATAACATTGGACCTCCCCAACATTATGACTTGCTGGGTTTGACAGAACCCAATTTATGATAGGCAGTTCTGTCTGGTTGGTCACTTTATGTCCAGTGGCCAGATATTCTATCTCTATGAGGACCATGTTGTACACAAGAGGCCATTTTCCAAATAATGTACAGTTTTCCATTGCAAGTGGCATGATTTTCTTATTGAGACATGCCATAAACTTCACATTCTACCCCACAGATACCTCTAGTATCATTGGGTCTGTTGGGTTATATGGTAAATGGGCCAGGGTTGTATTTTCAGGAGTGGAATATGCTACCTCCACAACTCAAAGAGGCCTACTAAACAATCCACTTCCTTCTTTGTAGTAGGTGAGGCAAGATGAAGCAGTTTACTGTCTACTTTAAAGAGGATGTCCCTACATGACACAGACCACTAAACTACTAGAAACTTTACAGATGTAACAGACCTCTGGATCTTCACAGGCTTCCTCATTCTAGAGTGAAAGTAAATATCTTACCAAGGTATTCAATATACTTGTCACTTCTCACTCATCCTTTCTGTTTAACAAAATATCATTGATAGATTGGACAAATGTGATGTTCTATAGGACATCCAAAGGGTCTGAGTTTCTTCCAACTATCTTATGACAGAGGATGAGGGGGTTAACAATTCTGAGCAAGAGTTTAAATTTGTACTATTGTCTGTCCCATATGAATGCAAATTGGTTTTGACCCTCTTTCCTGGTAGAATGGATAAGAACACATTCAATGGCCACATACCATGTATTAATACATGAAGTTATGTTAATATGCTCTAGTAAACATACCATATCTAGATCAGCAGTTGTGATTGGGGCTACTACTCGATTGAGTTTACCATAGTCCACTGCAATCCTCGCATATGCAGTTGTTTTTGTAGGGTCCAGACTGATAGATTAATGAGAATATGATAAGGGCTCCCATTCCTGCATCTTTTAGATTTTTAAGGGTGGCAAGTAATCTTTGCCATTCTCCCAGGATGAAATTTTATTTTTGATTTACTGTCTTGACAGGGGTTAATATAGGCAGGGAATAACTCAGAGGCTTGCACTTGGCCTTCCCACTATGATAGCTGTTACAACCACAGACCAAAGACCAAATGTTGGAATTCTTCCAAGTACCAAGTACATCCATTCTAATTAAACATTTGTGGACTAGAGAACTGACCACAGGGTGAATCCATGGACATAGTAGACCTACTGTGAGCTAAACCTGGGCCAGGACTCCATTTATTATCTGGCCCACATACATTCCCACTCCAAAAGAAGAGTCATAATGACACTTCTGGTATCTGGGTATCAATGTGAACTGATCTTAATAAACCTCAAAATACTTAGGTATTTCCTTTCCCCAGTGTACAGTTACTTAAGTACATGATCTTAAGTCCCTTCAAGGAATTACTGTAGGAAACATTATAAGCTTTTCTGCTTGCCTTTGTGTTGGATATAAAAACAAGTTCAAGGATAGAAACTGGGCAAGAGATCACAATTTTTTATTGGGAGGGCTGCCCTTTCTGATCATCCACCTTTGATTTTTTTGGTTGTGCCAATTAGGCAAAAATCCTGTTGGATTCCCATCTATCTTGCTTCTATAATACTATGTTCTATTAACCAACTCCATAGTTCTCTGCAGGTCAGGACCCTTTGGCTACTACTCTGACCTTGCTGTTCATTACAATAATTGCACCCACTTTGCTTCTGATAGTAAATCACTGACATCTGGCCTCTATTATTTCCACATCCTATCATCACCTTTGCCATCAAGTAGCAGTTTTATTATAGCATTTCCCATTGTCTGCTCTGGTCTGCATAGGACAGCCAATAAGCTTCTCAGTAATTGTGGTGCACCTCTCACCAACACATTCTTTATTGTTTTGGTAAAGGGAATGTCTTCTGAGACTTTCTGGAGAAAATATTTGGCTGGTGGGTTTTCCAGCATTTCAGTGTGTTCCCTTCCACCTGGCATGACCAATTCTGGAAACTTCTGATTCCTTCCTCTGCCATGCAATTTCTAGCATTTTTACTTCACTTTATGTGGATGATCATTTTTTTCTCAAGCTTCCAAGAGCCATCCTAGCAGCATGTTAGCAATATCTCCCAGAGTCCTTGACTAAGTAAGTCCTATATCATGGGTGAATAATCACGCATTAATAAACTCTCGTTCATCCAACTTTATATTTTGTTCCTTTCAATCCAGCACACTCAGGATCCAATCCCATATATACTGCCCTGGCAGCTGTTAATCATGTTAACTATATTCTGCTGCTCCTTTGGTACACAGTCCCTTTCCTCTCTTAAGAGGCCCAGCATTTCCCCAACTGGGTAATGTTGTAATTTGATTTTAATTATGAGTTTTATGGCCAGGAGGGAAAGAGAGGATAGATTCTGAGAGGGGTATATGTATTTTCTTGCAAGGCACAAATATCTGTAATGTATACCAACTATAATAGAGCACTAGATTTTAACAGGGAGGGACAGCCTACTTTTGCAGGCCTAGAGAATTCAGGGAAATCTCAGAAATCAATATTTTAGAATCCATTCACCCAAATGCTCCTATCCCATGCCTCAGGTCCCATTTATTCCCAATTAGTGCCCTGACATTAACATAGCTAACTTACCAGGGTTGAGAATTCAACCTTCTCTGGATGAAGCTCTGAGATCTTTATAATTAAGTCTTAGGCCTGATCATCAGCTTTTTATGTCTTCCAGTTAAAAAAAAAAAAAAAAAGAGTCTCTTTATATGCTTCCAAAGATATTTGTCATTCACACTCCAACTTAAACTGTTACCTGATCTCCTTAGCCTTCATCATCTCTGTCCAAAGCATTCATAGTATTTAGCAAAAGCCATGCAATATTCCCTAGTCCTTATAATTATTACTTCACTCAAATGCTCAAACACACAAGATAATGCTTCTGTCAATGTATTCTTTTCTTCTAGGATCTCATCCCAGTTCACCACTGATAAAATTCTAAACTATTTCACTGCTACAGAATACCAAAAGCTATTAGTATTCCACCTACCACCACTAAAATGATTCTCATTCCAAGCTAGCTGGTGGGTAATCTACCTTAAAAATTCCATTTTAGTGTTTTCTTCCTAGGCCCACTCCTACAATTCAGTCTTAAGTCATATTCCTTGGGAAATACACTCTGAAATGAATATCTGTATGAGAGAGTTGGGGGTGGGGAGTCCTCTCAGAAATAAGACTTCTAAGAGAATTGGGGACGCAGATTTGAACACAGGGAAATTTTGAACTACCATGCAGTTGCAACAGAAGCTTCAGCCAATCCCATAGGGGGTTCTGGACTTGGGATAGTCCTTCAGTGGTGTCCTGAACTAATGCAAGGAAGCCAGGCCCCATTGTCCTACATCAACCAGTCACTAGATGTGGACTGCTCTACAGAAAGAAGGTGTAACTCTAAGTGAGGTGGTTCTTTTCTGGTGAGGCCAGATCCTGGATAGGGACTCAATGTCCCTCTCTCGATGTCTCTTCCTAATGTGTCATTAGCAGCCAACACTCCTAGCAGTTCAGAGGATGAGTGCTTTGGTACTGAATGGAAAATTTGGGTGACAGGTCATAGCACCCACTACAATCCTCCTCCCCTTTGGGGTGATGGAGGTGGTGATATGAAATTAAGACAAAGAAGTAGTAAATACAGTGCTTAATTGAAGGGGATCTTTCCAGAATAAATGATTCCCTGTTATTTCATGTCATGTCTCTCCTTATAACTTGGCAGATGTAGAGAAGTGAGTTGGTCTGAGATGAGGTAGAAAAGAGGGCATTGGGGGAAAGTTGCAGGATTCTCCTTAGGGAAATTATCACTCCTTAGAGACCATTTAAGTTGTGGTAGATGGAATACTAACAGCTTCTGGCATGCTGTGACAGTGGAATTGTTAACATATTTATCAGTGGTAAACCTCAACTACAGTTTATCTTCTGGCTTTTCCTGGTATACTTCACCAATACAGAAGGAAAGTCTCATCTTGAAATAAAAGTATATCTATATGCATTATTCAAATGATTTATTGATCTAATTTTCCTTTTTTATATCAGTTCTATGTGTAATAGTCCTTCCTACATTATTCAGTAATACTGATTGCATACCTACTATATGACAGAAACTGTTCTAGGTGCTAGAAATACAGTAATTAACAAGATAGACACAATCACTTCCTTTATGGAATGCACATTCTAGAAGAGGGTTGGGGAGACAATAAATAAGGAATAACTAAACAAGAAAATTTCAAATAGTTATAAGTGATGTAATGATAATAAAATAGTAATGGGATAAAAAGTAATTTACCTTTACTATGTGTAGAGTGGAGAGGAAAGTTACCACAGATAGGGCAGTCAGGGTCAGCTTTTCAGAGGAAGCGTTTCTTAAGCTGAGACCCATATGATGAGAAGGATCGGGTCATGTGAGATCTGGAGGCAGAAGTTCAGGTGAGCTGAGATCAGAGTGAAATGAGGAAACAAGCCATGAGAAGGTCTGAGGGCAGTGAGTTTCAGACAGATAGAATAACCAGTACAAAGGATCTGAGTTAGGACTGAGCTTGATATGTTCGAGAATCAAAAAGGAGACCAGCATGGCTGGAGTTCAGTGAACAGTGGGGAAATCATACAAGATGGGATTGGAGACTACGCATGGGACAGATTATGTAGTGCCCTGGAGGCCACAGTCAATAATTTACTCTATATCTAAGGATAATGACAAGTCAATAGCAAATTTTGATCAGAGAAGTAACATAATCTACCTTGTTTTAAAAGAATAAGTCTGGAAGCTGTTTATAAAATAGACTCTACAGGGTCAAGAATAGAAATAATAGTGCCAGTCAGGAAATTGCTGCAGTAATTCAGAAGAGATGTTGGTCCTTGAAACAGGAAGATAAGAAGATAGCCAGGGAGATAGTGAGAAATTGTGAGATTCTGGGTATATTTCTAAGATAGAGCCAAAAGTATTTGCTGACAAATTAGATATAGGATGTGAGAGGCAGATAGGCCTTGCATTAGCAACCTTATAACTAGGGTCAAAATGTCAAGTAGTGATTTGGACAATAGTAGGTTGGAGTAAGAGATTACTGAGGACCAAATCAGGAAGGTTTCACAGTCCTCAAAAGGAAATGTGTGGGTGTGTGGGTATGTGTGTGTGAGAAAGAGAGAGAGAGAGAGAGAGAGACAGACAGAGAGAGAGAGAGAGTTTGCACTCTGAAGGAGAGTACAGAGATACGGAGATAATACGGGGAGCAATTTCTCTTATTGAAGATGATCTTACTGATAATTTGCTTCTATGATTGGCCAAAGCCAATGCTTTCTGTTTTGATGGAGTGAATTGAGAAGGTCTTCATTTTGTCAAACTGCTCATGGAGCTGACACTTCAAAACAAACTAATTCACCCATCTCTCCCATTGTCACACCCACTTGATGATTTCCAAAGTAGCAATGATTGTTATAGAGACTCAAGCTGTGCTTAAGGGGGAGCCTGGTGGCTGGGATATCTGCATGCACTGTGCAGATGTTGGAGAAGAGAAAGAGCAAACTCAACTGCAGCTGTTGCTAAAAAGCCTGAGCATAAGAGGTCCTTTTGCACTTCACAGGCAGGAGGGTACTCTGCAAGCAAAGCTGTCCTGCAGGTGCCAGGCTGGAGTACAATTGATTTCCTTTGTGGAACTAGCCACGGAAAAGTCCTTCATGTGTGCTCTCAGACTCAATGGCAGTTTCAAGTTGATGTGAAGTGCTGACACATAGCATAGAAGTGTTACTGCTGGAACATTTTGGAATTTCAAAGCATCACCTGATGAGAGAGGGTGTAGAAAGCAGGCACTACCCAACCTGCCAGAGAAAACAGGGGTTAAAGAAGGGAAGCAGTTTTTCACAAAGCAGAAAAGAGAGTTACGCATTTTTTATCACACTGTATTGAAATTTTCCTCTTCAAGTCCTCTATATTCCAGCAACTGATCTGTCTTCTTCATCTTTAGCAAAGTGACTACCACATAGGAGCTGTTCACAAAATAATGTACATGAATGAAAATTGAACCTAAATCAAATTCAGAGTCTCTGACAACTGAGTTGTCGATATTTGTTCTCAATAAATATGAAACTCCAGGTCCAATTCCTGTCCTTGTGTTTAGTATCCTGGACACAATCAGGCTATATCTATGTAGTACTACTAATTGGTACTGTGAAACTGGTTGATAAATGGAAAGAAGAAACCAATCAACTGTCTCAAATGATTGGTTTCAGTGGCATTTTTGTACTCAATTGCTAAGTCTTTTTTTCTGAATTGACAAACAAATAAACAAAAACATAATAAATCAAAAAGCAAGCTGATGTCTGCTAGATGCACTTGCATTCATTTTCTGAGCTGTAGCCATCAGCATGAAACCTGGGAGACTGAACAGTGGGATAATACGTTGTATCTACAGCCACTCCTTTTAGTCACCTCAGGGGTGGAGGTGGAGACAGCCAGATCTGTTGTTTGATGTCGTGAATTGAAAATACCCAGCTGATTGACTCAATTTTTCACTACTTATATAATCAGGGCTCTTGTATAATCAGCGTCCACTCTCCCTCCATAAAGAATCAGGCTCTTTGTCACCTCTCAAATGCCCCCTTTTAAAGATTACAAATATTAGACACCTTAAGTCATCCCTGTTTGGAGATTTTTCCATCTAAACCTCTCCAGTCATTCTCTGCACCTCCCCCTAGCTTGGCAGCTGTGTGTCCCCCAAAGACTTTCCAATCAGGGATGAAATCCATGTACAATTTTTTAGTAAATGGCTGTCATGGGTGACATGTATTCTTATAGGTAAAAATACATAGTTACATTCATATTTCAAAAGAATATACATTTAAAATTCACACTCAAAAAAGGAAATGACAAAAAATAAAAACATGGATCTGTCTGTATCAGCAAGTGATATTTTGCCAGTCTGTCCTGATTTAATAGATTAAGGTTTCCATAGACTTTTCCAAGTGCCAACTGCATAAGCTAAATGATGACACCAAATGGAACTGCCTAATAAACAAAGGCACATGAACATAAGAAGGAGGAATAAGACGATGCTGATGTCATGAAGGCTGCCTCAACTGGGGGGCTATAGACAAGGCAGAATCTTCATATTACAAAAGCCAGAGCTAACACAAAGGAAAATAGGAGAAGATACACAAAGAGGATCTGAGCTAAGACCTACAGAAAAAGAAATTTAAATCACAGCTGAATTTATCATTTCTAATCTTTCATGTACAGAAGGAAATTATTTGTGTCTCTCTCCTGTTTGGTGTGTAATCTTCAGTAACAAATATGTCGTTTTAAACATTATTTTTATAAGCAAATAAAAAGCATAATAGCTTCAGGTCTAATGGAATATTTCCATGAGTTAAAAGTATGATAACTGAGTCCTGGGGTAGCAAAGCCCTAAGTAAACTACTCTTTCTTTTCCAATGAGTGAAAAAAAAATGATTTTATACCAACAACTTCCACTTACTATTATAATACAGTTTTGTCCATCACCAGCAGCTTGATATTATAAAGAGCAAAACATTTAATGAACTTGCTCTCATTAAACGATGCATGTCATCTAATGCTAGAGGAGAGAAAACTAAGACTCACAGTTTGAACAGTCCTAGAACAACCTTAACAGCAGCTTGTTAACAATCAAACTGAGGAGTGTTATACTATTTCAGCAGTTGGGAAGCAATTTATTTTATTTATTCTCACCACTGTACTTTTTGGACCTATAATATATTCCACCCATCACAAAGCTTTATCTCAGCTGGAAAACATGAATTCTTATTTTGATTTCCAAAATTCCAGTTCTTTGCTAAATTCTAAGGGCCTTAAAAAATTGAAAAGCTCATGGGTGACACTTATCCTTATAGGTAAAATACATAGTTACATTCATATTTTAAAAGAGTATATATTTAAAACTTACATTCTTAAGAAATAAATGACAAAAAATAAAATAAAACTCACACCTTGTCAAGAAAAAAAGGGCAGAATTGAAAATGAGAACTTTTCTCCATTGGTTTGGTTTCAACTTGCATGTCAGGTTTCATGCTTCACTGTCTATCAAAAACTATACTCTTGTGCCATATATCCAAAGAGAGAATGACACCACTACAAGATATTTGAATTATTTTTTGTTTGCTTGTTTACCACTGGCCGTCATTGTATCAGAATGCTTCTGAGGTTCCTGGGAGTTGTGGTTCCCATTTCTAGTTAACTAGTATGTACAAAAATGCTTGAATTGGAATTTACAATAAGGGGCAATTGAGAAATTCTCACAAGAAATGGAATAAAAGCATGAAGAAAAGGTCACCAAATGATCTATTTTCTACTGATCAAACATAGTATTTTTGATTCCACTCATTTTTGGTGGTATAACCATGACAATGTAGGGTGATTCAAAAATAATTGAACCTTTTCACAAGTATTTATTCAGTAACTAGGCACTGTATGAAATTGTAGAATGTACCAAATCATAGAATTACCATTAAAGGTGTCTAACCATGGAGAAATAAAAGTTTTTGCTACATGTTCATATATAACTTGGTTACTGAATAATAAATAAGAGTTTTCTATTGTGTTTGATTATAATTGTTTGTTGTGGAAAGTTTGCATGTATGCCCTTCAATTAAAATGTAGGCTGCAAAGTAGTAAATATCATTTTAAGTTCTCATGAAAATTGTCTCAAATTACCCATTAATAGATATGTGTTGTTTTTACTTTAAGTTCCTAGTCTCCTTCCATATTTTTAAAATAAATTTTAATATCACTAAGATTATCTCCCATGCTGTGACAAAAAAAGTCAGAAATACACAGATGCACTTGAAACTCAGAAGCCAAATTTGATATTTAAAGTCAATATATAGATAGATTAGATAGATAAATAGATAGATGATAGATAGATAAAATACCATACTGGGGAATGGACACACAGATCTGATTGGATCCAGGTTATCAAAAAGACTCTGCAAAAGTCTCTGACTGAGTCTATACAAGCTTACCAAATTGCCCATTTTGACTAAATTGGCCAGTCAATGTAATAAAACAGCCACTTAACTCCCTCCCACCTCAATTTGACCAAAACCACCTGTTCAGGAACTTGTGGGCAGACTTATTTTCCTGCTCTTTCAAAACACCAATTCCTTTCACTGCTCTACTCACCTGTCTCCTCCAAGCAGCCCTTTACTGGTTCAATTGTTTTCTCAATTGTGATTGGAGTTAGGGAATAACTATTTGTTCCCCAGGACACACATTTTCCTGGGATTGAGCGAGTTACAGTAATCAACTGAGCTGATGGCTGCCCTGGGCAGAACCATTTGAAGGCCCCTGAGGAGCAGGTTAAACTCCTGAGTGCTCCAAGAATTCTGCTTCAATCGAAAAATCCATGAATTTCTGGTTTGGCATTCAGTCCACCATTTTATAGCCTGCACTCTGCTTCTGAGCCAGTGATCTGAAATACTCATTCAGCTACAATTTCTCTTGGGGTTAGCCAAGAAACTGAGTGGGTCGGGCCAACTCACAATTCAAGACACAGTCACCTAATGGAAAGACACTGTCCGTTTACACTGTTTAGGCTAGATGCTTTGATTTCGAAATGTGTGATGAGAAAGTAAATGCAATTGTGCATTTTTAATTGAGATGTGCTCATTTCCATTTTAATCCTTACTACAGTTCCCTACAAGAGACAATGCATCCAAGAAAACCCCCAAGAGAACATGCAAGAGTCTAGATGACTCATTTGCTTTTTTTCCTGGGCATGAGATACCCAGCATCTTCCACAAGATGGCAGGCAGTTTTCATTTTACTGTTGGTGATCAACAGGAAATTGCTCCACTCTCAAATGACAGCAACCCCAGGTAGCTAGGGTGACATTTGCTTTACATTATGATACACACTAATTAATCATTAGTGATCCCAGAAGTAAGTCTGCTAAAAATTCTTTGCTATGGCTTTTCACAGCAGGGGCTTTCAATGTTGATACTATTACATGCACATATGTTCAGCCAGTATATGTTATAGCTATGGCTTTAAGCTTTCAGGGTATTTTAAGTAATAATGCCTAGATTAATATTCACCTCTTATTTGGAAGGGGAAATGGTAAAGCTAGTAAAATAAATACAGAAAGCAAAAGCAATAAACAAGACTTTGAAAAGCTAAAATTAATTCTGCTGAGTTTTGGCATGAGGACCTTTGTCTTCTGGCATTTGTTGACATCTGCAACTTTTTCCCAGGCCCACTTCAAAATTTCTGGGGCAAAAAAATTTGTAAAGAGCTTGGCTGGCACCACCACTGCACAGTTAGCTTGCATGCTTTGGTCTCGAAACGGATCACCAACATGAAGGATTTACTCTATCCCACCAACTAACAGGAAATGTCCACATTGTCTTCCAACATGGATTTGATTCCATAGCAAGAATCCTCATTATTATAAGCAATTCCACCAGGCCTCAGCTACAGTCCAAGTCATAGATAATGAGCACAGGTATTATTCTTACCTAAGAAGAACCTTCCACAAAGGTTCACCAATCACCTGAGCAACCACATCCAGCCCAGTTTTCTCCACCACCTAAAGATAGACAAGGACAAAAGCAATCTGCCTGAGTGCACCCCACCAGTGCTGGAAACTTTCAAGCAGTTAAAGTTCACACCTTAGTTCCAATTATAACTGGTTAGTTCTCCACTTAGTTTAGTTACGCCCACCCCTAAGCCTTGTTAACTCATCTCTTGAAAAGTTTATTTTACCCCTTCACTAAAATTTAGCTTTCCTCTGATAATGACACTTTCTTCACAACCACTTTAGCAGTGCTTCTTAAACTTTAATGTGCATATGAGTCACCTGGGGATCTTGACAAAATGCAGATTCTGATTCAGTGGGCCAGGGTTAGAATGTGAGATTCTGAATTTCTAACAAGATCCCAGGTAGTCCTGGATGCTGCTGGGCCACAAGGGACATTCAAACTATCAAAGCTCTAAAGTTCCTTCACTGAAGACCCCAAAGGCAATCACAGCAGCAACAAAAATAAATAAATGGGACCTGATCAAATTAAAAATCTTCTGCACAGCCAAAGAAACTGTCAAGAGAGCAAACAGACAACTCACAGAATAGGAAAATATTTTCTCAAACTACACATCCGATAAAGGGCTGATAACAAGAATCTATTTAGAACTCAGGAAAATCAACAAGGAAAAATCAAACAACCCTATCAAAAAGTGGGCAAAGGACATGAACAGAAATTTTTCAAAAGAAGACAGAATAATGGCCAACAAACATATCTTATTTTGAAGTAAAAAAACAAACGGGCAAAAACACCCGCATGTGGCCTGGGGGCCATAGTTTGAAGATGCCTGCCTTAAAGCAATACAAGTAGATCTACAATTTGATCCAGCAATTCCACTACTGGGCATCTACCCAAAAGATCAAAAGTCACTTTATGAAAAAACACCTGCACTTGAATGTTTATAGAAGCACAATTCACAATTGCAAAGTTGTGGAAACAACCCAAGTGCCCATCAATACATGAGTGGATTAATAAAATGTGGTATATGTATACCATGGAGTACTATTCAGCTTTAACAAACAATGGTGATCTAGCACCTCTTGTATATTCCTGGATAGAGCTGGAACCCATTCTACTAAGTGAAGTATCTGAAGAATGGAAAAACAAGCACCACATGTACTCACCAGCAAATTGGTATTAACAGATCAACACCTAAGTGGACATATAGGAATAACATTTATCGGGTGTTGGGCAGGTCAGAGGGGGGAGGAGGGGATGGGTATATACAAACATAATGAGTAAGATGTGCAATGTTTGGGGGATGATCATGCTTGAAGCTCTGACTGGAGGGGGGGCATAGGCAATACGTAACCTTAACATTTGTACCCCCATAATATGCTGAAATAAAAAAATATAAAATAAAATAAAAGATAAAAAAAAAATAAAGTTCCTTCATTTATCCATACTCCACATATCCTGGGGTGAAGAAAACTAGTAGCAGTTTCCAGACTTCCCATTGTATCATCTAGACTGCTTTTCATCAATAATCCCTCTTTTGAAGTCCTCATCATCTGATAAACTCTCTTCACATCATCTTCAGATCTCCCTTCCAGGCATTCCATTGCATTCTCTAAACATTCTGGAACCCAGATTACCATCTTCTTTCCACTGAATCTCCTCTTATCTTCCTGAATCTTACTGAATAACTTCAGCCTTCAAGTGGATAACTCATTCTTGACACTGGTCTTGATACCCTTTATTCCAATGATCTTCATCTCTATTCTACTTTAGCAATCATCTCAGTGGCCATGCCATGACCTAATATATTATCATCTGAAATTGTTATTACCCTGAAATCTTAAACCTAAAAATGTCCTTGTCTTACTTCAACCTACAACAGGAAACTTCCAGTTCTGATCTTCCTCAGTCCCATTAGCATACTCTTCCACCCCCATTGGACTTTCTACTCCTTGGATACCTTTCTATTTTTGTCTCCTAACACTACATGCTTTCACATACACTTCTACCCATCCTGAAGACCATGGTCAATCACTTCTACTCTGACCGCAATAATAATCTATTTTCCCTAATGTCATCTTCTTCAGAGACTACTGGGCTAAACTCAATCCTTGGTGCCCCCATCCATACTAACTGTTTTACTCACCCTGTCTATAAAGATCCTAGAGAACACACACACAATTCATCCTATTGAGTGATCCTGTGGGGATGAAGGGTTTGCTGAAAGATCAGCTCACAACAAGGCAGATTAATAAAAGACAGGGATTTATTTACCATGTGCATTGAGAGAATCACAGAGTGATAACACAATATACCAGTGGGATCCAAAAATTTATATAGCCTCATTTTAGAGACGAGGAAGAAATGAGGAATATAGGTAATTCTGTTTAGGAGCAATAAAATACTACTAGGAAGGATGAATAAATACTTGGGACAGTGAATGGATGTGAGGAAACAGATTGACTTATAAATGATTCTCTTTGCAAATTAAATTAACCTGAGAGACAGGTTTTATATTTAAGATGATTTGGGCCAGGTCTGGTTGCATTCTTAATCTTCTTTCCTGTAATATATTGAGATAAAAAGGAGGAGAAGGGAAGTTGGTTGTTCTTTTGATGGGTCTGGTTTTTTATGAAGAAAGAGGGAAAGTCCCTTCTAAGGGCCTGGTTGATCTCTAAGGGCCTTTAACTCAAAATACTCTTTATACCAAGGAGTCATATTTTGAGGTGAAATTTCTTGAGCTCCTTCCTCACAAGTGCTTTTCTGACCCTTTTAGTGCTTCTCAAACTGTCAAATTATAAAACCTAAACATCTTCAGTTCCCATTCCTTTCCACCACAAAGTCTTCTCATATCTCTATTCCTTCTTTTCCTCCTCAATCTCTTTTCCTTGTCTCATGTTAGGTCTTTATTTTTTCTTCCAAAGTTAATCTCAACAATTTATTAGCCTTAGAATATAAACCCCTCTTACGCTCTCAATTCTACTTTGATACATTGATTTTTCATTCTTTTAAATTATCACACTTTTCTTTCCCATTTGGGTCCTTCCTCTCAGCCAGAATACACTGTCCTGTCTTTCATAACCTTTTCTTGCTCACTCAAGGTACAATCCCAACCCTACTCTTTATTTTATAAACCTTAAAAAGAGTTGCTTTTATTCACTAATTTTTTTATCATACATTCTTTTATTAATTGCTTACAAGTGTGTATCCTAATATTAATATAAAGTAAATATCACACTTAAGAGCTGGCTTCTGTCTCTGTCACTCCACTGACAGTCTCTTAGTTTCCAATCTCAATGGCCTCATCCCTGCCCTTATGGTTTTTGACCCATTGGCAACACTTGATACTGATATTCACTGATAGAAACATTTTCCTCCCATCATCCTGGTTCTCTTAGTCTTCCTATTTCACTTTTTATCTCTTCTGCTGATTAATCACTATTATTTCTCCATAAGACTCTTAATGTCAATGTCCCAAAGGGTTTGCTCTGTGTTTCTCACTCTGCACTTTACACTTGTACCCCTCTCTTCCTGGCCTATCATATCCATTTTCTTGATCTCAAATTTTTTCATGGAACTTATGTTCTCACTTATAATTTACTTATTTGTTATGTTTATTGATGTCTACCCCCTCCACATCTCACCCCTGCTAGAATGTCATCTCCATGAAAGCAAGGAATTTTGTCTGTTCATTAATATACACCAAAACTGGAACATAGCAAGTACTCAAACACTTTTGTTGAATAAATAAACTCTCTCACTTATGAAATAATCACTGCCATATCTAGATCTCCAAACATAACCCCTCTCTTGAATACACACCTCCTTATGGTTAGCTTACCAATACCTCAATTTTAACATGGCCCAAACCAAATTCATTACCTTCTCTTGCACCAAAGTTGCTCTTCCTGCAGTGGTTCCTGTCTCATATCATAGCACTCCAAGCCTAGAAAGTTTGAAGTCATTTTGATTCCTTTATCTTTTCTCACCATACAGAGCCAATCAGTCATCAAGGTCTGTGGATTCTAACCTCTCCAACAGCTCTCATGCCCATGTCCTCTCTATTTTAATTCTCACAATCACAGCCACAGGCCCCTTTCTGTTCTTGCCTGCAATCTTAAAATTACCTCCTAATATTATTACCTTACTGTCACCAGTTGCTCACTATCATCTATCATACACAATCTTGCCTGGCTTATTGTCCTGAAAAAATAAATCTCATATCATCACCTCTCTCTAGAAAAGTTCACAAAAGCTGCCCATTTTCTATACATTTAAGTCTGAACTCCTTGGCCTGTCTTTAAAGCTCCTCTATAATCTGCCACCTTTCAAATCTCTTTTTCAACTTCATTGCCCATGATATGTTTTTGCAGTGCCTATGCTCTAGACATTTCTCATCTGAATGCTTATGTGTCCAATGAAGATAGAAGATTCTAAGACAACACAGATGAGAAGAATGGTGACTTGTTTAAATAAAATATGACAAGACTCACTATATAAATGGAGTGACTTAAAACTAACTTTTGATGAGGAATTGAGATCTGAAAAAGACTCAAGACAAAACTTTGATAAACGGGTCTACTATGCCTAGGGGCCTAAATGTGATTCTCAAAATGAGATCCACAGACCATCAGTATCAGAATCCTCTGGGGGTGGGCCCTAGTGTCTTCATTTGTAACAAGCTTTCCAGGAGATTCACATGCATATTCAAGATTGAAAATAACTGACTTAGAAAATAACATCCACATTTTCAATTTTTGAAGGGAGCGAGAGGAAATATCTATGTCTTAGTAACCCTAGGTAGATGGAAAAGGCACTGGATTAGGAATCAGAAAAGTTGGTTTCCTTTCTTCGCTTTGTTCTTTACTTCCCTATGTGCTTGGGCAAGTCACTTACCACCATATGCAAATACATGGGCTAGTGGAGATGACCTCCTAGGATACTTGCCACCATAGGAGTTACTGTTTCCAAGAGGTCATGTGTCATCACCTCACATCCTGGAATTTCATGCCACCACATTGAATTTCATGCCACCACATTGAATTTCATGCCATCACCCTGATCAAGAACTATGAGTTAGGAACTATAATTGAGAGAGGCCTTCCTTGTTTACCTTACCTAAAACAGCAAGCTCTTGGCCCATGTTTGTTATTTCCCTTGCCTAATTTATTTTTTTTTTCATTTCACTTAACACTGACTTATTATGCATTTCACTTCATTATCTTGCTTATTGTCTACCTTCTTCCACTGGACTGTGAGCTCCATGACAGCAAGGGTCATGTCTGTTCTGTTTTGTTCACTGCTATATCATCTAAACTTCTAACAGTGCCTAGCATATAATGAGGTATAACTTCATAGCTGTCCTTATTCCCCTGGTTCTCACTCCTTTGCCTTTTCATTCCCTCCCTTTGACCTCTCTCTCTATCTCTATCTCTGTCTCTCTCTCTCCCCTGCTTTCTTGGCTTTCTCTCTAGTTCTCTCTCTCCTTCCCATTGTCATGTATTCTAACCTCTTTATACCCATTAGAGCTGTGGCAAGCAAGATGGGATAAGGTGAACAGGTTGGTAATAGAGGATAACTCATGCCAATTTTCAGCTTTTTGGTTTGTCCAGATGAATCTCAGAATACGGAAAATTCTCTCCTTAGAACTTTGGGAGAGAAGTTCTTCCAGACCTGAGAAGACCTTTGTCAGAGTTGTCATTATGTACTAAGGATACCCTGACCTCTAAACTTAAGTTTATGGAATAATGCTGATGACCTCTGTAAAGAGAGCACCACTAATCCACTTATGTAATTAAAAAAAAAAAAAAAAAAAAACAAGCAAACACACAACAACAAAACATTTCATTCGAACAAAATAGCGGACAATGGCTCCAAGACACGAATTTCATTGAATTTGGGCCTAAAGTTACACAGGCTACATTTTGCCATCTTACAAGATAGGCTCATCCACAGAGTCCCCTGGAGGCAAGATTTGGAGTAGATCATATTTGTCTCTGGCTCCAACTTACAGACATCTTTTCCATTCTCTTTTATCTCACAATTACTCACTCAAATATTCTATCTTCTAGCCCTCCACTCAGATGGTATTAACCAAATTGGCCTCATAGAAACCCTTCAGAAGCCAAGCTTCTACCCAGCTCAATAGACCAAGGAACCTGGGTTGCTATGCCAATAGGAATGGTAAAACATATTTTTTGTCAACTGGGGCCTTCTACAAAGAAAATAAATGCTTCCTCCTTTGCTATTGAGCTGGTTGGTGATGCTAAGGATGGATATTTTGAGTCTGGGAATGAAGAAAGGAATATTTTAGGGTACCTATTTTCCACATCCCTCTAGTACAGCCATGGAAGCAGCTGCTACCTCTGACATGAATTGAGATGGAAACATCTCTAAAAGTCTTAGATTCAAACCTAGTACACAATGACTGTGATGCCATTAGCCAGAAAGAGACATTCCTGGGATTCAGCAAACTTGTGTGAACCAGTAGAAGAGTCCTAGGTCCTAGCAAAGTGTTCAGTAAATATGTGCCAAATGAAAACACAAACCTAGTTCTTGTGGAAGGCTGAACATTTTACGCAAATGTTGGCTGGTATCCTAAGCATAAAGTAACTGTTAGAGATCTGGTTTCAAACTGTATAAGGGCCAAAGGGAAAGAAACAGCCTCTAAAGTACAGATTTATATTTTCATTTAAACAAATTAAACACTATTCTTTTTTCTCTGTTGGACCACGAGACTATCCTACACGTTCTATTGGACTATAAGCAAATATCAGGTCTCTCATGATCTGACCAAAGCTGTATTTCAGGCTTAATGTAAACAGTGAGCACCTTGGCCTCTCAACCCCCCAGGAGATGCTCCTTCTAAGAGATTGGCAGCAAGCAATTGTCTTTAAAAGTAAAAACCTTGTATCCAGTCAGTTTTTACTCTGACAGTTGAGAGGTTAGCCTTTGATCTTTGTTTAACTTCCACTTGGAAGAGGCAGATGGACCAGGACACTAACATTTGGAGAGAGGAAAGTCATAACTTTCTATTCACAAATATTGCTGGGAAAAAGTTAGCTGATATGAGTCATAAAAATTCTTGAACTTTCTGATCCCTGTGTTTCCCTGTCCCTTACCCAATTGGCAGGTTACAAGTCAGTTTAACACATACTTATTAAGTGACAACTAGGTGTCAGGCACTTTGCTAGATGTGTTCTTTCCATTGATTCATCCATCTATCTATCTGTTCATCAAACAAATATTAACTACTACCCATAATATCAATGCAGTATGTTAGGTGTTAAATAAAGCAAGCATGGCTCCTACCCTTCACGTGGATTACAGTTAAATGCGGGGGGCGGGGGAGAATTCTGCTGAAAACAGAAAAAAATTGACTAAATATAATCAAAATAACAGTATTATATGTTGAGGGTTTACTCTGTGTCTTGCACTGAGCCACGTACCATATATATGTTATCTGTTTTAATCCTTACAGCAACCTAGCAGGTGGTTCTTACTAACATCATTTTACAGGTGAAGAAAATGAGGATCAGAGAGGTAAAGTAACTTGTTCAAGATCATAGAGCTACTAAGTTGCACAGCTGGAATTTAAACACATGTCCGACTGATTCCAAAGCCTGTGATCTTTCCCGAATATCCTAGTGCCTCTAGAGAGACAGTTAAAAGAGTAATCAGAATTTCCCATCCTTGAGGAGCCAGATTTCTTTTCCCTCATGTTGACCTTTGCTCAAGAACTTCTGTTCATGGTTAGAATGACTATGATTTGAAGTGTCTGAGCACATATCTATTTTCATCCAAACAATATTTTCCATCAACCTTAAAGAAAATCGATTGTGAAATTATAATCTACCTTGTTGAATGACTGCTAATTGGGTGTTTTCTCTTTTATAACCAATGCAGGTGGCAATCAAGAAGACACAGAAGATGGATATATGGTGTTTCTATGGAATCGTGAGCCTGCAACAATTCATTGAGTTAAAAGGGGAGAGGTCTACGGATCACAGTGATAAGCTCTTCATCATGTGAGTTGAAGACTTCAGGTTCTGTCATCACTGAGAACAAGAATCTTACTCACTTATTTATGGATGGACTGTGCTTTAGCCATGATATAAGAAGAGACTAAGACAACACTTCTCCAAACAGGATTTTGTAAGTACAACACTACTCAGCCAATTGTGCTGGGCTCCAGAGCAAATCCCTATCCACACATATGTCCAGGACCCTCCCACTTCAGTCTCTGCTCCCATGTTCCCTTAGCCTACAATACTCTTTGTCTGTCTGTTTGGTAGTAAAAAATATGACCCTTCCATTGAAATGCAACTAAAATTACACCTTCTCCAAGATGACTTCCCCAACAATTTCAGTCAGAATCAATCCATCTCTCCTCTCCTCAAAAACCTATAGTGCTTTGTCAGATCCAGGTTTTTATCAAAATTTGGTTCAATGGGCATTTTTTCTCTATGAGATTGTGAACTCCAAAGAAGTCTCTTCTCTGTACACTCCCCAGCATTCAATACAGTATGTATCAAACGTTTCACTAAATATCAAATGCTTTTGAATCACATTTGGCTTATTAATGAAAAATTAAAACCATTATTTCCAGACTGCAATTCTTCTACCCTACCCCCTAACCTGGGCCCTGGCACTGGAGAGTTGGGGAGGCAGAATAATAGTGGAAAAAACTTTGGCTTTGGCATCAATCCATCCTAAGCTCAAATTCAGCACTGTAACGTTCTGAGAGAGTAAACCTAGGCAAATCATTTTGTTCTCTGAGCCTCAGTTTTTCTTGTCTATATAATGGGGATAACAAACCTCACAACGTTATTGAAGGGAATAATATGAGGTACATATATATACATATATATGTATATATATAAAATAATATGTATATATATGTGTATGTGTGTGTATATATATATATATATAATAAACCTTAGTTTCTCTTCCTCTTTTATGCTAGGAAAACATAATATAGGGAAATATGGGGAAAACAACATTAATACATGCTATTGTAGTGGTCAAGGGAAAACTTCCTCTCTGCCCCTGAAGGTTTGCTGAAAATGAACCAACAATAGGCAGATTAATAGGAGGAAAGGCATATAGATTTGCTTAACATGAATAGCATGGAGGAATCTCAGGAGAATGATTATCCAATAGCCGCTGAGGTCTAGATGCTTATGCACCCTTTTCCATAGGGGAAGGGGGAGATGAGGATGTAGGAGGAAATGAATGAACCAGGGAGACAAACATTGCCTTGTAAAAGATTCTCTTTGGAAATTGAATAGGACCAGAGAACAAACAATGGTTTGGGACAAAGTTTAAAGCTTGTCTGGGTTCTAAGTTTGGTGTTTAATTCTCAGTGTCTTCCTCTGTGATATGAGTTTTAATCTTCTCTGGTTAATGAGATTTTAGGGAAGGGATTCAGGGCAAGTGTGTTCTTCTTTGGCAGTCTGGTCTCTAGATAGATAGGGAACTTCAGAGAACAGCCTCATCCTGTGCTTTGGGAGAGACAAAGTGTTGAGGAGGGGTGGGGGAAGGTCAGAGAGACCTTGAGGCTGCTTCTTTAGTTCAGTATATCAAAGTGCCATATTTCAGGGTATAGGTTTTTGAGCCTCAACACTATCATAGGTTGTCAATCTACAAGTGGCTACATGAGTTGACATTTAGTGAACTACTATTTGCCAAGCTCTATGCTAAATTGTACAGGCAAAATGAAGAGATAAAAGAAAAAGACTCTGCCTTCAGAGAGCTAACAACCTATTGGAAGAGGGAAGAAAACTGAGAAAGACACACAGTAAGAAACCCAGAGGGCATATGCTAACTGCCAGAGGTTTTCAGAAAAGAAACAGGTCTAAATGGGCTGACAGACCTGGGGAAAGCTTAAATGTCTTTTGAACAATAGGTTGGAACATAATAGGGGAAGAAGAGAAAGTGGTCTTTCTGGTCATTTTTCCTGAAAATGACAGGTGAAAAAGTGAGAGTAGGGGCATGCTCAGTGGAGTTGGAGGACAGCCAGGTACTACATCTGGATTCCTCTGAGATCATGTATGGGTCAGGGGATGACTGTTGGATGGTGGAGGGCCTTGAGTGCCAGATTAAGTAATATTACTAGTCATTGGCAAAGAGCAGTATGTGGGGTCCCTTTATTAGAAAACCAATTTCCAGTTTAGGAGAGATTTCTGCTGGGGCCATGCTTTGCATATACAGAAAGTGCCCAGTATCAAGAAGCAGCCAGGACCACTGGGCTGTGGATAAGATGCTGGGAGGTTAGTTATCCTACACTAGCTTCTGAAGTCAAGGAGTCTCTTGGCCTTTTGTGTGTGACAGCAGTGATAGGCAGCTCTTCCCCCACCCAGCTTTCCTTACTGCATGCTGGGGACTGACTCCCCTGCAAATCCAACAAAGCTCCCCTAGAGAATCCTGTGCAGGTAGGTGTTACCAAGGCTCTTCTCTCTCTTCCCCTACCCAGCCCCAGACAACATATCCCACACTACACCCACAGAACTGAAGCCGACCACCAGCGCCACAGAATGGCTTGCTAGCCATGGCTCTAGGGCAAGACTGCCTACTCCATCACTTGTCTGGCAAAGTGGCGGGAGTCACACTGATTGGCTTCCAGTTGCCTTTGGGGAGCTCTAACAATAATAAAGATGGGATTCTTTACCAATGATGTCATGAATTAAAGAGTAGGACACAGGACAAGCTCTGCTCCCCGATATCCCCCTCCCCCTGCCACCACCTGCTGGGTAGGAAAGTTTTCTTGGAAGGAAAGAGAAATAGTGAATGGGGAAAGGCCAAGTGGTATGGTGGTTTGCTCTGAGAAGCTGGCTGGGATGAGGGCAGCATTGTGAGCCTCCCAGCTCTCTGTGGGTAAGGAGCCCTTATCAGGTGAACTCCAGTGCTCATCAGCTCACTCCACCAACTGCTGCCTCTACTCCCCCATGTGCCTCCAGGCTATTTATTTTCTGTAAGTAAAGGGCAATCTGCATATCAGCTCATTTGCATTCTTTGGTCCCAGCCAAAACCATATTAAAGTGCCTTGAAGAGCCTAGCTAACAGTGAAGGCTGCTTGCCTTGGAGGGAAAAAGTCTTTACACTGAAAGGGAATCAATGTAATATTCTATTTTCACGTCAAGTACAATGCCAGCATTAGGGGGAAAAATCTCCCATTCATTCTGATCAGCAAGCCTGAATGTGATAGTTAGGAATTTACCATCTTTTTCAACAGCCTTCAGATATTTTATATTTTTCTTCATTTTTACCAACTTGTTTTGAGACCTGTAAATGTAGCTGGAGAATGAAAGAAAGGAAAGGAAGACCAACTTGAGCAGTGGCCTGTTATCCCTCCAGAAGTGTGGATGCAGTTTCTTTTCTTACTTTGCAAACACATGATGTTTTATGCTTAACGCAATCAGCACCGCCTCTCTATCTGTGCCCCTAACCTTCCCCACCTGTGTGAAACCTAATCAGTGCCTAATGAACATACTTGGAGCTGTCTGGATGGAATTAGTCCCAGTAGGAGCTGGCCTTCAGGTACCTGGCACTCTCTTAAAGCTGTGTAGCTGAAAAAGACAAAAAATCTTTACATCAGGGCTAATTACATAAAGTCTGTCTCTGCTCTGCTAAATACATGTTGTCCCCACCCCCAGAAAGTAGGCAACACTTAGGGTATTACATCGACATTGTCTAACTAATGTTTAGCCCTCTTCTCACTGTGACTATGGGCAAAGGTTTGTATTATGAATTTCACCCAAAGACATGAGACATCAAATGCCTTTTCAGTCATTTCCACTTTTAGTGTGGGCCTCCTTCGTGCAAATGTATGCACACTAATGATCACAATATTTAGGCCATACTTGCCAGAGGGCTGCTCACCACTCCCTGCCCATTGACAAATCTATGATTTGATCCCAAGGGAATAAAGAGAGGAATTAGTCAAATGCTGGCTTAAACATATATGCACATGCATATAAACACACACACACACACACACAAACTGTGGCATTAGCAAATTGTTTTTTGACACATTTAAAATTTTATGAAGAATTGCAACAAGCTAGAGGCTTCTGGGTAATGTGTGAATTACTAGAAAGAAACCCACCATTTTCTGGTCAAAAGCTGTTTCTTTTGATGACATAACAAGGTCAATAGGTCATGGTAGCTCCATTACCTCACCTTGAGTTGAACCCTTCTGATGACATAACAAAGTATAAATCATGGATTAGCCAGAATGTCCCTCCCTTCACCCTACCCCATCTCTTTAAAGTTTGTAAGGAATGGGAACCCACAGACTCTGTCCTTATTCCTATCATCTCTCCATGGATTTCACTGAAGGGTCATGCTAGTGCCCCTCACCTCTCCCCCTTGGGATCAGAAGGAGGCTTATGTCTGTCCCAGTTTCATGGAGCTAGAATCAATATGAATCCTAGATTAGCTTAGCTTGGTAAGTTCCAAGCAGGACCAGGCTCATTTCCTTGTTCTAGCCTGAAATTCCATCAATCTTTAAACCAGAAATCAGCAAACTATAGCCCTTGAACCAAATCCTGCCCACTAACTTTTTCTGTAAATAAAGTTTTATTAGTATGCAGCCTTATTTGTTTATGTATAGCCTCTACCTGCTTTCTCACTACAATACTGGAGTTGAGTAGTTGTGACAGAATCATATGGCTCACACAGCTTAAAATATTTATTTAGCCCTTTACAGGAAAAGTTTGCTGACCTCTGTTCTAATCTAAGGCTTTGTATTGCAAAGCACTAGTTGGGTCACGCTAGTCTTTCTTGGGAGCTAGTTGTATTCATATTTTGAAGGTTTGGTGGGTACCTGTCTTTAGTTAAACTGTGTTAGCACCTATTTACTGTCACTTCACAATTCGTGGGCACATAAACATGAAGCAGTGTCTGTTTCCCATCTTCCTTAGCCAGAAGTCCCAGAAAGGACTGCAGCTTATGTTTCATCCTTCTCTTGTCTCGGAAAAGGTGAGACAGGAGAATCTTCCCTCTCAGATCTAAGAGGCACACAAGAAACTATGAATCACTTCTAGAAGAAAGTGCAGGTGATGAAGATGCTTCAGGGAACATAAAACAAATAATAACAAGGATAGGAGATCCCTGAGAGAACCTTACCAAAAATACACCTGAAACACCCTCAGAAATTTCAGTATTCTTTTTGGCCACAGCCTCAGCTAACCTAGCTTTAAATTGAATTTTTTCCCTGGGTGTGGTGGCTCATGCCTGTAATCCTAGCACCTTGGGAGACCAAGGCAGGAGGATTGCTTGAGGCCAGGAGTTTGAGACCAACCTGAACAAGAGGGAAACCTCAGACCTCATATCTACGAGAGAGAGAGAGAGAGAGAGAGAGAGAGAGAGAGAGAGAGAGAGAGAGAGAGAGAGAATTCCCAAATTCCCTGAAAACCATCCCCAATTTCTCTTTGTGTCTGCTCCTCAATTGTGGAAAGAAAGGGACAACACTGTATTGCATTTCTAAACATAATCAGGCTATGGGGAAGAACTTGAAATTACTAAAAGTCATTTGGAAATAGATTTAAATACATTAGCAACAAAGGAAGCTATATTTCCAAGCCAGGAAGAATTTGTACCCTGTATGGAAGTCTTTAGCTACTTGGTAACTTTATTTTTTAAAAAAACACTACTAGAAATTTTGATTAATATGGAAATGATTGTTTTCAAAAATAAATTAGAAAAATAATATTAATGATAAACAAGCTACTTTCTATATAATGTTAAAAAAATTTAAGATTTTGCTCTCTGCTAAACACTATTCCAAGGGCATTATATTCATCATCTCATGTAATCCTCATAACTCTGAGGTTTCTTTTATCATTTTTATTTTTCATTTTGTTTTAAAATTAAATCATATTTTTCTTTATTCCCATTTTAGCTGAAAAGAATTGAATTCAGGGACAGGGCAAGTAACTTGCCCAAGGTTTCAATAGCTAGTAAGTGGGCCAGTTGAGATGAAAATATCACTCACCCTGACCCTCCCACCAAAACAAGACTCATGTGCCTTAAGCTCTTCTAGTAATAGGAATGGGTTTGCCTGGGCCATCCATACTCTCAGACATGCTCCTCCAGTGTCCAACAGCAAATGCTATAAGACATCTCTCTGATTCCCTAAAATAGAGAAAAGCTAAGCAATTTTTCTTAGGTCCATGGGCTTTTTTATGAATTACCCTGAGCAAAGGCAAAGAAGAGAACTGCCTGCACGGTATGAGCATCTGAGGGGTGCCTACTATTGGAAAAGTTCCAGAGTTCCCTAACACCACCGTCTTTAATATTTTTCCTCTGGCCTAAAGTATTACTACTCCAAAGCGTATGCTGTAAAACTTATTAGTTTTACACTTAGTCAGCAAAGGGAGTTGAAGGCAAGGGAGGGAAAGCAGTTAGAAGGATGTTGCCGTGGTCCAGGAGGGACACAACAGGGACAAAAATAGTGGCAGGTGACAGAGAGGAGGGGCTGGAATCAAGCCATTGTGACAACTGATAGAATATTATAACCACATTGATGAGGATTAACTATGGTAATAAGCATAGCATTATGAAGTGCATAATGGTTCAAACCCCATAGATGTTTTTTTCTGGCTCACATAACAGCACTGAACACCTAAGGAAATAGGCAGATTAGCCACTTTCTATGCAAGGTACCATGCTAACAGCAACTCTACTATCTTCAACATGTAGGTTCCCAGGTTGCCCTGGAGGCTGTCTCCGTTCCAGTCAGCTGAACACCCTCTTCTCTGAAGCCAGATACCTTTCTGCTCAAAACTTTTTTCATGACCTATTTTCTCTTCATGCACCACTCTCTAATCTATTTTCCCATAGTATTCTGGGCATATCTCTCTCATAGCAGTTATTACAGTACACTGAAATTGTAAATTTACCTGTCACCCCACTAGAGGGTGAGTTCTTTGATTGTGAACACCATTTCTTATATTCATCTCTATACAGCTAGCACCTGGCACCATGCTGGGTACACAATAAATGCTTGGTAAATGTCAGTTGAAAAAAAATGAATGAATCGGTGAATGAATGAAGGTATATCTCTTTACCACACAATACTCAGGGCCTCACCATCTTCTCAATATAAAAACATTATCCTTTCTAGGATCTACATTTATGTTGTATAAACCAGCCCACAGCAACAGGGTACAAATCAATTCACAATAAATTGAAAATGGGAGTAATTTTTGACTCATGGCCTTTCTCACCTTCCTGACTACTTAGATTCAAAACTGAGAGGTTTTGACCAATAGAAATTCTGTTGCTATCCAGCAAGCAATCCTGTGGGTGTAAAGTAAAACCTCCCCTGGATTTGGTTATTGTGCCAAGAATAATTGAATAGTTTAAAACATGTCTGCCTTGTAACTTGGCCAGCCTTTGTATTATAACAATGGAAACTCACAAATGTGTCTAGGGAGTCATTTATGCACTAGAGTGCCATATAAGAAACCCAATTGCATATAATGAAGTGTATAATTCACATAAACTTTTAATGAAGAGTAAAAGCATTGCCAGGCCTCTCCAGGAGCAGCCCTTGGCTCATACTCTCCCCTGAGAACCCCTACTGAAGGAAAGGGTTAACCCAGCTGTTTCACTGCTGCAGAAATGGGAGGACCTAGGCCAGCTGCAGATGATGCAGATGTAGGACATGAGAGAACAAGGCATGGGGCTGAATTGCAGTGGATGGGGTGGGGTCATTTCACTGGCAGACAACAACAATGGCTTCAGGGGGCCAGCTTGATTCTCCCCAGTAAGAAAACCAAGTTGGCAATTGCAGACCTCAGGTTGAGTTTGGTGCATCTCAACAGAGTAAACTGTGTAGTATTGTGCTTAAGTGTTTGGGTTATTGAGTCAGGCAGATCAGGATTTGAATCCTGGCCCTACTGGCTGTGTGACCTTGGGCAAGTCACTTAACTTCTCTCTGAATCTCAGTCTGTAAAATAGGAGAAACAATATTCCTTACCTCCTGAAGTGGTTATAAGGATTCAATGAGATAATGCAAATGAAAGTGCCCAAGCTACACCGAGAGCTCTAGAAATGATAGCTGATGTCATTGCCATTATTAGAATCCATCCTCTCCCAGGAAGACAGCTGTAATCAATATACTGCTGCGTCTGCTTCCCACTAAACGTATGTGTGGTCTGTCTCCAAGGAAACTGCAGCACAGAAAGCACTCTAAGAAAATGCCTACCCATTATTGTTAGGTGGGGGTTAAATCCTAAATCCCGTGAGCTAAGCTTTCGGACATGAGAAACTGATAGCCCCTTTACCCCTTTAGCTTTGGCACAGAGAAGCCTGCTTTATGTTTACTATATCAGTTAGATTTTGCTATGTAACAAACCACCTCACAATATAATGGCTGAAAACAATAACAATTTATTTAGCTTACAATTCTGTGGTTCAGTAATTTTGACTGGGTTCAGCTGGGTGGTTCTTTTGCTGGTCTTGGCTGGGCTGATCCATTATTCTAAGTTAACTACAGTCAATGGCCTCATATGTCTGGGGATTGGCTGGGTGTCAGCTGGAATAATAGGGGCAACTGTTTCATGTGTCTCTAATTATCTACAAGTCTAGCCTGGATTTCTTCATATGGCTGCCTGGGGTCCCAAGAAGAGCAAAGAAGCAAGCTCCAATGTACAAGTGCTTTTTAAACTTCTGCTTGTCATGTTTATTAATGTCTTATTGGGCAAAGCATGTCACAGGAGCAATCCAGATTTGAGAAATGAAGAAATAGAGTCTACCTGTTGATGGGTGGATCTACAATGGCATGGTTTGCATTTGCTATTGCATGGATTGCATGAAATTGCAAGGGCATAGATGCATAGAGAAGAATTTATGGTCATTTTTACAGCTGATCTCACCGCCCCTCCCCCTTCATTTCCTACCTTTATCCCCTTCACTCACTCCTCTCCAGACACAGGGCATGTGTGTTCCCATCTTATAAAATTTTACATAGTGTTCCGTTTGATTAAGGCATTCTTCCCTTAGATATCCACATGGATGATGGATCCAAAGTCAGAGCCAAGGTGAAGGAGCATTGGGAAGAAAAGTCCAGTTTTTCACAGCTGGTAAGTTACAAATTGTTGGTACCCTCTGACTGAGGTGCACTCCAGGAACTGAGTCTCTCTCTTCTAGTTGTGCTTCAGTGGGTCTCTTGAATATCCCCAGTGGAAATGTCCAACTGCAACTGCCATTTCATGGATAAAGTCACCTCTCTTCCTGGCCTCTTTTGGTTTTTTTAGCAGCTTTATTGAGATATAATTCACACACTAAACAGTTTTCCCATTTAAAGTTTAAAATTCATATGAATGGAATTATATACCATGTGATCTTTTATGACTCACTTCTTTTACTTGACATAATGTTTTCAAGATTTATCCATGTTGTAGCATGTATCAGTATGCAGACATTTTGGTTGTTTCCATGCTTTGGCTATCATAAATAATATATGCCTGTGAATGTATATGTTTTTGTATTAATATATAGTTTTCAATCTCTTGGGTAGACACCTTAGAGTGAAATTGCTGGGTTATATGGTACCACTATGTTAAATTTTTGGAGGAACTACCAGTCTGTTTTCCAAAGTGGTTGCATCATTTTACATGTCCACCAGCTATGCATGAAGGTTCCAATTTTCCCACATCTTCAGCAATACTTGTAATTATTGGGTTTTTTTTTATTCTAGCCATCCTTGTGGGTATGAAGTGATATCTCCTTATAGTTTTGACTTGTACTTCCCTGATAACTAATGGTGTTGAGTATCTTTTTATGTACTTATTGGCCATTTTTATATCGTATCTGGGGAAATGTCTATTCAGATTGTACATTTTTAAATTAGATTGTCTTGCTGGTCAGGTGTCAGGTGTGGTGGCTTGTGCCTGTAATCCTAGCACTCTGGGAGGCTGAGGCAGGAGGGTTGCTTGAGATCAGGAGTTCGAAACCAGCCTAAGCAAGACTGAGACCCCGTCTCCATTAAAAATAGAAAACATTAGCTGGGTGTGGTAGTGCACACCTGTAGTCCCAGCTACTCAGGAGGCTGAGGCAGGAGGATTGCTTGGTCCCAGAAGTTTTGAGCTAGGCTGATGCCACGGCACTCTAGCCTGGGAGACAGAGTGAGATTCTGTCTCAAAAAAAAATTAGGTTGTCTTTTTATTATTGAGTTGTAAGTGTTCTTTATACATTCTAAATACAAGTCCCTTATTAAATATCTGAATGGCAAATATTTTCTCCCATCCTGGATGTTGTCTTTTACTTTCTTGACATTGTCTTTTGAAGCACAAAAGTTCTAAGTTTTGATGAAGTCAAGTTAATCTATATTTCCTTTTCATGCTCATGCTTTCAGTGTCATATCTAAAAATCTATTGTCAAATCCAAGGTCATGAAGATTTACCTGTATGGTTTTTTTCTAAGGATTTTGTTGTAATTTTCACTCCTACATTTAGGCCTTTGATCCATTTTGAGTTTATTTTCATATATGGTATAAGGTAAGGGTTCAATTTCATTATTTTGCATGTGGCTATCCAGTTGTCTCAACACCATTTGTTGAATAGACTACCTGTTCCCCCATTGAAAGGTATTGGCATGCTTGCTGAAAATCAGTTGACCATAGATGTATGGTTTGCTTCTGGACTTTCAATCCTATTCCATTGGTCTCTATATTTATATCCTTCTTGCTGGCTTCTTATGACTCCATGCTTCAACCCTAGGATTCTGAGCTCCACCTCCTGCTGGGCCACTTGTCTTCTCCCTCTAGATAGCCTCTTGGAAAGAGTACCTTTTTACAATGTCTCCAAGCTGACTTTCCTCTGCAGATCCACTTGGTCCATAGCACAAAAGAAATCATTAGTAGCAAAATGACACACTCCACTTTCTCAGTTGCTCTTCCTCTTCCTCTTTCTCTCCCCCATTTACCCCTCTTCTTCCTCAGATCCATAGATATAAACTATAGATTTCTCAGGCAAGACACAAGTGCTTTGTGTCTCTTAAACTTCAAGAGATACATATCAAGCCCTCAGTATGGTCTTGTCTATGTCTCTCTCACTTGACATAAGGTATGGAGAAAGTACCCACCGTGACTGGGTCATGCTACAGCACTCCAATAACTCTCTATGCAGAAATTCTCTCCCTCCTTGTTTATTTAACTCCAACCCTTTTAACAACCTTAAGATTGCTGATGGGAGATGGATTGCAAACCAGTTTCTAGAAATTCCTGTTGTAAGACCTACATAGAAGGGCCTCCCTTTAGAATTGAGGATGTTGTTTTCAGCCTTTGGAGGCCTCAGCTAAAACTGAGATATCAGGAGTCTCATTTCAACATCTCTTTACAAATGAAAAAATGAATAATTGGGTGAATAAATGTTAGCTTCCTTTTCCCATTCCCTGCCACCTTTTGATTTAATTCATTGGCCAGCTACATGCAGCCAAAGTTAATTAATGTTGAGCAACAATCTCCTCGGTAATCTAAGGAATCAAATCCCCATAAAGATAATATTTAAAAAAATCATTAGTATAAGCTATTGGTATCTATTGAGCAAATAATTTTTAAAGAACTGAATAGATTTTTTATTTCATGATAGCAAAAATATTTCTGTCTCCTTCTCCTCTTAAAAGAACATGCCAAACTAAAACAAGAACAAAAAGCAACAACACATACTCCATCTTTAATGAAACTAGTTTCCAAAGATTGTCCTTAACAATTCCTCTCCTCTCTCTATGCTCACGCTGCTCCTCACATCGACAGTTAGAGTTTATTTTCTTTCCCCTTGAATTTGGGCTGGACTTGTAACTGGCTTTGACTGATATAATACAGCAACAGTGACATTCTGAGACTGCTGAATTCAAGCCTTAAGAGGACTGGCAACATCCACTTCCTTTCTTTTGGAAGCCATGTGCCATCCAATGAGAGTCTAAGCCAAATGGAAATGCCACATGGAGGAGAAGCAAAGGCACTCTGGTTAAAAGCTCCAATGGAGCTCACAGTTCACATTACCAATTGTCAGCCATGTGAGTGAGCCACCTTGGGCAATCCAGTTCAGTCAAACACCCAGATGACTACAATCTTAAATGACATCTCATGGAGTAAAGACCAGTCAGTACACAGACTTTTAAGAAAAAAAAGATGTGGTTATTGTTTAAAGCCACTATGTTTGTGGCAGTTTGTTACATTACAATAGATAACTGAAACAGCAGGATAGATCTGGATCCACAGACCACATTATTCGGAGGTAAAAATTTAGGCATAAGTGCCTATAAAGGGTGAGGGAATGGTAATCAATAATGAAAGATAGAAGACAGTGGAGAAATGCATTCAAAATTCTGTGTGAAAATGATTTTCAAATTAGAATTGCATATGTAACCAAATTATCAAGCAAAAATGTGGTAAAGACAGTTTTAGGTGTATAAGTGCAATATTTATCTTTCATAAAAACTTTCAGATTTAAGATGTTTCTGGAGGATATGTTCTACCAAATGAGGCTGCAAACCAAGAAAATAGATGACATGGGATCCAGGAAAAAGAAAATCCAACAGAATAGTAGTTGAAGGTAAGTCCCAAGATATCAGCTATGAAGCAAGGCAATACGTCCTGATTGGAGCAAAAGATTGGAGGGTTTCAGGGGGGCTGCTTCTAGGGAAAAAGAGAAATGACAAATTATTCTTTTTATTTCCCACTTAACAAGTATCTACAGAGAACCTATTATGTTTTAGGGCCTGTTCTAGCAACTGAGGATATAGTTACGAACAAAATAAAAGTTTTGACTTCTTTAAATTTACATTCTGGTGAAAAAGTTTATGTTATCTGACAAAGTATGGAAAATTATTATAAATCTCTTTGCAGAATGATTGAAGTATACTGGAAGACTTCATCTCATGTAAAACAAAAAGTAAGATAAAAGTTAATAAGTTAACTCTAGGAAAAAAGTTGGAAAAGAAAATAAATGTAGTCAGTTCACTCATTGACTCAGCAGTGAATGATATTGTATAAACACACTAGTAAATATATAATATATATTTAAACAAAAAAGTGAGATATATTGAAAAGATGTGAGATGGGGGAAAGTAGGGTATATATGTGAGCTGAATGCCACATTTGACATAATAACACTCAGTAGATAATGTCTAAATTCAAACCAAAAAGTGTGTGTGTGAGTGTAATTTGAAATATTTATAAAAATTGAGGTAAATATCAGAAAAAATATTTATAGATTTGCAAGAGGTAGACACTAAGGAATGGAATGGGGCAGAGTGGGGCAAAGATCTGATGTTTTTCATTGAAGGCCTTTTAGCATGCTGGACTTTAAAAAAAAATCTTATTGTATGTAACATTTTGATTTTTTAAAAAACTGAATAGGCCTATTTGTTAGAATTTATTCCTAGAGTTATACAGGGGATGTGATGAGTGTTAACTTTGCCAAGTGTTAGATTTCTCTACAACCTAAAGGTGTTCTTTAACTTTCCTACATTAGACTTTTATCCATTGTTAGAGGATTAACCATATTTATGCAGCCATTAGTGTTTGTGCAATCATTTGAATGTTATTACATTTTTTATTTTATAAAAATGACTATAAGAAATAAGTATCATAAACATAATCCAAATGAGACAAAGATCGTTAGACATGTCCAAAGTAACAAAGGGTTAACTTCATTGTGATATATATGGGCTTAAATTGACCAACTGCAGATTCACTTATGAAGTTAAAATTCAATTTAAAAATATGCAGAAAATTATAGCCATATTAGCCATTAAGGATTATGCCTAGAAGATAAAATATAATTATCAAATAAATAATATTTTAGTTTCCTGAGAACAGGACCACACTCAGAGCATGCAAACCAATTGTTGACTTTTACACATTGGACTCACACCAAAATGTTCAGGAAGACATCATGCACAAAAACTGGTCACTAGAAATAGAGGTGACTAGGTGGTAGGTAGAGACTGAGAGTTAGAAGCAGAATTTAAAGCCCTGCCTTGTCTCATGCCCCTAAAAATTTAGGTATATTACTGCTTTTCTGTTAATTATCATATTTCAAAATAGATAAATTAAGAAGCAGGAAACCTAGAGACTTCCCTAACTAAATATAGTTCAACAGAAGATATGCTCTAGCCCTCACTAACAAATGCACAAAACCAGGATATTTCAAAAGTCATGTAACATAGGAATCTCACAAATGGACTTAAGTCATTTCTTTATCTTCTTTACAAGTGAAAACCAAACACCAAATTTACCTAAAATGAGAGAATGGTAGTGGTTTTTGTGAATGGTTGCTAAGCACTTCATATTGGTCATTTGTCATCAAATTTCACATGTGCACACCCACACAGTGCAGAAAAGTCTATCATTAAAAATGTAACCACTAAGGGAATATTGTTCACTTTTATGAACTCAAGACCACCCTCATATTTTTTATGACTTCTCACCTATAATTTGCTTATAAAGGTAGCTTTTTAAGCAGAGGTTCTAATAGACTAGTAAGAGATCTGGCTATCACCTCATCCAAAGATTCTATATGTGGGGTGTGTGTGTGTGGGGGGGGTGTATATATGTGTATGCATTTCTCTGAAGCAAGCTATGACATTTATCAGGTTCTCAGAGGTGTCCATGATTCAGAAAGGATAACATTTGGGGAAACTGAGGAGGAAGAGTAATTTTCCTAGGAGCACAGTGGCTTAACTGGGACTAAAACACATTTTGACTAAGTTCTTTCCACTATACCATGGAGCCTAGCCCCAAATCCATAAGCTTTCATCATGCCTACTGGCATGGCACATACCTAAAGGGACTTCAATTCTTTACAGGTTAGGATGAGGGATATAACATTTTAATGTAACCTAATAGTAGGGATTCAGTGGTGCATGACTTTCTTTCACTAAGGAATATTTTTCCAAGATTGGAAGAAGTCTCCCTCATCCATTACTATAAACAGTTCCCTTTGTGAGAGATGTAAAACATTCTTAAATGCTATATGCCCTTATGTTGTCAGAATTTTTCAAATAGGAATAGAATCATAGGTCTCCATCCTCTCTCAAATCTTCTCCTACCTCAATTTAAGTCCTGGCTGCACAATTACTTCTCAACTTTGCATGATCTCTGCCTATTCAATATTGACTTCTTGGCAGGAACTTCCATCAAAGATATTTATTTCTGAGCCTGCAGGTTGTTGGAGTACAACCATACTACTTGGGCACAGAGTAGTAAATGTTACAACCCAAATATTTCTTAAGAAGCCAATATGTACATTTGAGATGAACATAATTTTTGGTCTTTGCTAGTCAGAGCTGATTTAGGCCAAGCAAGCTAAATATGAGATGCTACATACATATCTATTCCAAAAGCCCTGTAATCCAACCTTCTTACCTGCTAACACTTACTTTAAAAGGTACAGTTTGGGAATATCCAAAAGCATGGCTCAATTTGATGATTCTGCACTACAAAGGCAAATGAAACTCTTTCAAAAAGAGATTTTGCAAATTCTTTTGGATTCCCGTAATGAGTGTCTTGTACAATATTTATTGCTGTGGGCTTAGCTTTGTATTTTTAACTCCCTTTGTTTCATGACATGCTATAATTATATTCTCAAACCATAGTCTAAATTTATCTTATTGTAGTTTTCTGGTAAAATACTATGTACTACATACAACATTTATATTTATAAAGTCTATGATAGAAGCAAAAAGAGGTTTGTTTAGATCTTTAAATTGGGGTGTGGGGAAGAAAAGGGAGAGAAGAAGCAAATTTCAGGAGAATTCTGTGTCAAAGGGTATGTGTTAAATGCTCTCAGGGTATCATTGCATTAGATGATAAGATAATTATTCATCACCATCTCTTTTGTGCTAGTGTCGTGGAGTCAGGGACCTTTGGTTCTCTCTCTGGTCCTGTCACTAGCTAGCAGCCTGACCACTGAGTTTGAATATCTCATTTGTGAAATATGATAACTAAACTAGACAATCTTGAAGGAGCCTTCTAGCTATAAAATTCTACAATACTCGGCAGATGGTGGGTCTCGAAATGTTTTCACAAGGGAGGAAAAAAATGCCTCAGCCATAGCAAACAGCCTTCTAAGGACCACTATCTGTTAAAACATCTGTATTATTTTGGAAAAAGATGAAAGGTATTTTGGGGAATTGTGAATCTTAAAAGATACATGCACAACACAATTTTTATATTTACTCATCTATTTCAGACAAAGATGTTTTTGAAAATAAAATGAGTAATAAAGAACTTGCCTAGCCAGATACTTAAATGTTTCTTAAAGCAACAATAATTAAAAGAGCATGATACTAGCATAGGAATAGACTGGCATATTAAGAGATCAGTAAAGAAAGCACAGAAATGGTCCCTAAAGTACATAGGAATTTAGAATATGATAAAGCTGATATTTCACATCCATGGGGAAAGGGAAGATCCTGGGACAATTGTTAGCTCCTTGGGGGTAAATTGAGCTAACATGAATTCCAGATGAATTAAAAAGTTAAATGTAAAAACTGAAGCCATAAAAACTAGGAGAAAATATCATCTTGGAGTAAAAACAATATTCTAAGTATAGCAACAATGACAAAACTATAAAGATTAAAAGATTTGACTACATAATATTAAAATATTCTGCATGTTGAAACAATGTCATAAACAACATTAAGAGGCAAACAACAAAAGCAAAGAAAGAATTATATCGTATATGAATAATTAATATCTCCAATACATGGAAAACATTTAAGATCAATAATAGAGTACAAACACCCCAACAGCAACATCAACAAATGATATGAACAGACATGAAGAAAACATGTTCTGGCTCATTACTAATCAGAGAAGTACAAATTAAAATAATGCCACAAACAAAATTAAAAGGCAAACAATAAACTTAGAGAAAGTATTTGCTTAAAACTAATTCATGCTTTTAAAAAATACCCAGATAATGTAGGTCCTTAATTCCACAAATATTTATGAAGCAGTTGTTACATATCAAGCACTGCATTAAGTAATAAGTGCTGGTGAATTAGACATGGTCTTTGTCCCATAAGTGTTTATCTAGAGACAAGAAAGACAATAAGAGAGTTTCAGACTAAAGGTGTAGTATCTCACACTACTGGTAGGATTGTAAAGTGGTAGGCCCCTTCTGCCAAGCAATTTGGCAACATGCATTAAGTATATTAAAAGGAGATGTACTCCTTAACCCTGCCATTCTACCTACAAGATTTTATCCTTAGTAAATCAGAAAGGTTTAAATTTAACAATAATAGCAAATATTTTGTGAGTGCTTATTAGGTATCAGGCCCTATTCTAAGAATTTTATGTGCATTGATTCATTTAATTCTCACAACTTTCTAAGATTGCAACTATTTTATCCTCATTTTATATATGAGAACATGGAGGCACATAGAAGCTAAGTAATTAGCTGAAGGTTTACAGAGCTTATAAGTGACAGAACCAGGATCAAAACCCAAGAAGCCTTTGCTCTTAATCTCTCTACCATGATATTGATGAAAGGATGCTAAGTACAGCAAGATTTATATTTGTGGACAAGTGTAAATAATCTAAACAAATGCCAATAAGGGCTCACTTCAACAAATCTAATGGAATACTATACCAACACCAACAATCAAGATGTAAAAGATTATTTAATTGTTTGAGAAAATGATCACAACTTACATGGAAGAAAACAGCTTGAAAATATTAATGGTGATACCCTCTGAGTGAAGGCATTTAGAGTGATTTCTACTTTTTCTTAGAGCTTTTCTGTAATCTCCAAATTAAACACAAAGAACCTGTATTATCTTTATAAATAAATTTATCAGAAATATATATTAATTTAAAATCCATTTAACAAAATGGAATGTTAAAGTGTTCTCAGTATTATACCAAATTTTTACCTTTATACTTGTACTATTACATCTACCAGGGATACCTTCTGCCACCCACTCTTTTCCCCTTCTCCTAGCTAATTCTTACTTATTCCTGAAGATTCCACTCAGGCTCACATTTCCACAAAGCATTTACAGATCACCAGCATTCTTACCCCTGTCCCCAGGCTAGATTAGGCACCTCTCTTATGTGTTCCCATAATCCCTGTGCATATCTCTAGCATCCCACTTGCCATATTATGTGTTTATCCCTCTGTTCTCTGCCTCCAATCCCTATCAATGTTACAGAATTTTACAGCCCTTGCACAGTATCTGGCTCGTGATATATATCACGTCGATATTTATAAAAGGAATGAAAAGCATTTCTTGATGGGAAAAAAAGGAGAAAAACTCATTTTCCAACTGTGCAAAATACAATTGTCATAGATTTGCTTGAGAATTGGAGGAGAGGCTTGAGTTTGACTTTCGGCTCTATAAAACTACCATAGGGCAGCCTGGTATTAGTCCCTTACTACCCAAGGTCTCTAATGCCTAAGGGCAGCTCTCTTTCCTGCTATTGTCTTCCTTTTCTTCTTCCGTGCTAAGTTTTATCACACTGTATTGTCCCACTAGACTTTGAGATCCTTGAGGGCAAGAGCCATATCCATTTCATTTTGTGTTTTCAGTGCCTAACACAGTGCCTGCAACCTTTTTACAGCCCTCCTTTGACTAATTGCAAACCTTTCCTTAGCAGATGGTTGAAGCAAAAGACCTGAAGTCCTCTGAAATGAACCTATCTGCTCAGCACTAGAATTTGCTGTGTCCCTTGCTGCCTCTGCTTCCTGTGTTGAGGAACTATAATGCATATTTATGCTAGAAGTTGTTTTGTTTTCTCTGTTTTATAAGTCAAACACAAAATTCCCACCTCCAGTACTGGCATGACAACTTAGGAGGGGAATAGGTTGAGGGTGTGATGTAGAGGAATGTCTTAAATTTCATATTATGGCCAGGCCATATGAGCTAAGTAGTAGTTATTTTTCTCAGAATTTAAAGTCTGAGTGAGTGAAAATACGTAAGGAAAAACCAGAGTATGTTTACAAGATATCAGAACAGGTTGAAAAGCAAACACTCAAGGGATTCCAATGCTTAGAGTTTATATGTTTTTCTCCCAACAATTGGTCAGCCTCACAGCAGGCTTCTAAACCTCTTCAGTCAGGCCATGTCTCTCCTCAATTGGTACAACCAATTGACATAGCCCTCCTCCCTTACAGAGCAGGAGGTTTTGCCATATCCAGGTGTCTGCTCTCTCCAGGTGCACGCTCCTCCCCCACAAACCATGCACCTGAAAGGCCAGTTGCTTTCAGTATATAAGGCTTCTGACCTCACGCAGTCTGGCTTCTTTATAGCCTTGGCCACAGATTCGTGCTAATTTGCATCCCTGAATGCCTCACTTCCCAGCCCTTCCGATGATGGCCACGACCCAAAGCAGAACTCCCCCAGTACCACAAGAGTGCAGTTAGATCCGTGTCCCATATGACTCAAAGGGAGCTGGAAACCTCATCAGAGAGGTAGCTTGTAGACTTCCAACCTCATTTCCAATCATCATTCCTTAGGTTCATAAACACTTCATATACTCCGTGTGGACAACATTCCAAGAGAAACTGTGGATAAGAATCTGATTGAGGCAGTATATTTCATCTATGGACATATTTTGAAGGGCTCACCTGTGGAGAGCTGAAATATGACTGGGAGATTGGCCAGCTATAACATGATATAAACACCCAAAGAACTAACAAAAGCCTTTTACTAAATGGTCTGTGTTTCCATCAGGTTAGAGCCCAATAGAATATATTCCAACATAAAAAGTTATATAGAACAGTTACAAGTGTATAGAGGTTAAGAGGTCCAGCTCTGAGGTCAAACAGACCCAGGTTCAAAGAGCAGTTTTAGAACTCACTTACTGGATTATTTGAACCTCAGTTTCATCTGAGAAATAGGGCTAAAAATAGAGCCTACCTCATTAAGGCTGTAAGGATTAAATAAAATAATGCATATAAATGTAGATACACAGATCCTGGCAGAGAAAAAGTATCCCAAAATGTTAATTATTATTATTATTATTATTTGTAGCAAAGACTACTTCATCCATGTTCTCCTCTTTTTCCTGGGCACCCAGCTAGAGTACATTTCCAAACCTCCCTTGTAATTAGTAGTGGTCATGTCTGGCTAGTTACAACTTCCAGGCCTGGCCCTTCAATGCACAATTATCTATGCTCTTTCCCTTCCATTTGCTGGATGTTGACAGCCTGAGCAATCTTGGATGCCCCATGTCGAAGGGCAGACTGTGTACCTAAATGACTACATAAGACAGAGAGAGCCCTGTCATTACTACCACCAACTAGGAACATCCATATTGCACCATTACATAACCAATAAGTAAAACTCTAAACCAGGCATGGTGGCTCACACCTGTAATCCTAGCACTTTGGGAAGCCAAGGCAGGAGGATCACTTGAGGCCAGGAGTTCCAGATGAGCCTGGGCAACATAGCAAGACCCCGTTGCAACAAAACATAAAAAATTTAGCCAGGCATGGTGGCACACACCTGTAGTCCCAGCTACTTGGCAGGCTGAGGCAGGAGGGTTGCTTGAACCCAGGAATTCCAGTCTGCAGAGAGCTATGATCATGCCACTGTACTTCAGCCTAGGTGACAGAGTAAGAGAGACCCTATCTTTAATTACTTAATAAACAAACAAACTTCTACTGTGTTAAGGCACTGAATTTGGGGATTTATTGGTTATAGCTGCTAACATTATCCTATTACACGGTTCAAGTCACAGAAGAGCAGATCTGAAAAGATCCTTAAAGAACTTGTCCATTATGCAGAAAGATACTGAGGCTCAGAGTTATTGTTGAAGGTACCTTATGTATCTTTGACTTCCAGGACGACTTCAACACTAGACCCTGCCCTTTTACATTTGATGCTAATTAAAGTCCATAAGATCAAACCTTCTCTGTTTGCCTAGTTAAAATCAGATCTATTCCTAGGGAAATTTTAGCATAGAAAATTAGAAATGCAAACCCACACTACTGGGCAGCATAGGAGAATGGAATGAAAACAAGAGAGCCCTTTCTTACTGTTTCTGTATTCATTAAAAAGTAACCGAAAACACTCTGTGCCTTCCTCACAGGGGGTCATGAGGCTATCATAATACTTTGAAAGGGTTCTGAAAAATAGTTATGCCAATATATGTTATTATTACTCAGCAATATTTTTTTTTCTTTTTTAATATACTTTATTTTTTTAGAACAGTTTTAGGTTCACAACATAATTGAGGGGACAGTACAGAGATTCCCCATATACATCTTGTCCCAACATATGCACAGCCTCTGCCATTGTCAGCATCCCACGCCAGAGCAGTACATTTGTTACAGTTGATGAACTTTCATTGACACATCATTATCACCCAAAGTACATAGTTTACATTAGGGTTTGCTCTTGATGTTGTATATTCTATGGGTTTGGACAAATGCGAAGTGACATGTATCCACCACTATATTATACAATGTAGCTTCACTGCCCTCAAATTTCCTCTGTGCTCCACCTATTCACCTCTTTCCCCCTACACCCCAACTCCTAGAAACCACTGATATTTTTACTGTCTTTATAGTTTTGCCTTTTCCAGAATGTCATAGTTGAAATCACATAGTATGTAGCCTTTTCAGATTGGCTTCTTTCACTCAGTACTATGCATTTAAGATTCCTCCATGTCTTTTCATGGGTTAATAGCTAATTTCTTTTAGTGCTCGATATTCCATCATCTAGATGTACCACAGTTTATTTATCCATTCATTTACTGAGTGACACCTTGGTTGCTCCAAAGTTTTGGCAATTGTGCATAAAGCTGTTATAAGCATATATGTGCAGATTTTTATGTGGGCATAAATTTTCAGCTACTTTGGGTAAATACCAAAGAGCATAATTACTGGATCACATATGATAAAAGTATGTTTAGTTTTGTAAGAAACTGCACAACTTACTTCCAAAATGGCTATACCATTTTGCATTCTCCTCAGCAATGAATGAGAGCACTTCTCCATATCCTTGCCAGCATTTGGTGTTGTTAGTGTTCTGGATTTACCATTCTAATAATTGTTTAGTGGTATCTCATTGTTTGAATTCAAACTTCCCTGATGACATGATGGCAAGAATATTTTCATATTCTTATTTGCTATCTGTAGGTCTTCTTCAGTGAGGTGTCTGTTAAAATCCTTGGCCCATTTTTTAGTAGGGTTGTTTGTTTCCTTATTGTTGAGTTTTGCTCAGCAATTTTTATTTTTACTCAGCATTTTTAATAAGCGATCTAGGAAAATTAATCTACAAACCTTTATTAGGCAACTATTATGTGCTTTCTTGGCCCTGTGCTAGTCATTGTGGGAAACTAACCACCATTCTCAAGAAGTTTACAATCTAGCTTATAACCATACAAAAGATTTTAGAAGTGCATAGTTACATGGTAGTAACAATGTCAGTCAATAGGCATCCAAGAAGGGAGATATTGATAGAGGATAGGGCAGTTGGAGAAGACTTAACAGGAAATGCAGCTTAGGCTAGGCTCCAAAGACTCTCAAGAGTTGACTAAGCAGAAAGACCACACATATAGATATATAAGGATAATTCAAGCAAAAGGGGAGTGATGAGATTACCAAAATAATTCTAACAATCAATATCTTGCTTCTACTACTCTTCCCTTCCTACATCCATCCATTAATTATAATAATACATAAATGATGAGAATTCACTATGTGCCAAGCACTATACTAAGTCCTTATCATTCATTATCTAATTTCACCTGCACTATAACACTATAAGTAAGGTATTTTTGTCCATATTCTACACTACACTATACTAAGTCCTTCTCATTCATTATCTAATTTCATCTGCACTATAACACTATAAGTAAGGTATTTTTGTCTATTCTTCTAGATGAAGAAACAGGTTTAAAGAGGTTTAGTTGATTGCCCAAGGTTTCACAGCTAGGAAGGAGTAGAGGTATAATTAAAATTTGGTCCTGTGCTCTTAATTGCCAACATATACTATCAACAACTCATTTGGAAAGATGGTTATAACATCTCCAAGGGTAGGAAGTTAAGACAAGATCCAAATGTGGAGAGAAAGTTCTCTTCTTCTCTGAATGGGCACAGTGTGGCAAAAGTACTGGATTATCAGGAGATTTGCATTCAAATCCTGGATTCACCACCACTAAACTGTGACCTTAGGCAATTTACATTGTTCTCTGAGCCTCAGTTTCCTCAATTGGACTGTTAAGTTTCTCATAGGGCCAGTATAAAGATTAAATGAGATGCTATATATTTAAACAATTTGTGCTATATAAATGTAACATCATTACTTTTTATTAAAACTATTTTTATCCTTGTAGGACTAGAGTCAAATCTAAAATATTTTAAGGATATTAGAAATGATCACAGAAAAGCTTTAGACAAAAAGGCACAAACTCAGGACTGAAAAGACAGTCCTATAATATAATCTACTAAAAATAGTACATAAGCAACTCATCGGGTTCAGGACATGCTACCCGAAAATATGGCACCATGGCATATTGAATAATTTAAGCTGAAGGAATTTGAGAAATGACAGATATAGGAAGAACTCTCTGACCTTCCTCTGAAGCAGGTCATAAGACCATCAACGTGAGAGGTGCCCTCCTTATACCTGGAGGAAAGGAATATCCTTATCTCCCAAGATGGAGGGATATGGAGAGAAATCTGAATGAACAGATCTTGCTAAGTTTCCCCCTGTTTACTACTCATAGCTTATGCCCCTTGGTCCTAGCTTAGTTTTCCAGTTTTCTACTCCTCGTAAAAATGCTCAGGTTTAACCATGTCTTGGGGTTTTCATTTCTTTGTGAAGGGTCCCATGTCACATAAAATTTATATTAAATAAGTTTGTATCCTTTTCTCTTGTTAATCTGTATTTTGTTACAGGTGCCCAGGTGAGAACTTAGAAGAGTAGAAGAGAAATATATTTTTCCTCGTATATAATAATAATGGTTAACACTTATGGTGTTCTTACTATGTGCCCCTCATTTCATCTTTACAGCAAGCCTATGAGATGAATTATAGAATTTTGTTCAGTGGTGCTTGTTTGTTTCATTTTTTTGATTTGCTTTTTGGTTGTCCAGTACCTGAACATTCTTTCCTGTTTTTGGAAATTCTACCACTGTGTGAGTCTTTATGGAAAACAAGATCCTACCTCCCACTGCAAAAGCCAGATCCTGCCACTTTCTGTTCCCTGGGATAAAGCATGAGCAAGTGCCCTAAACTGGGCTAATTGGATAATCCCATTGAGGACTTGACATCTGAAATGAATGACGCTTTTTAGCAGTAGGAACATTAAGTGATCTGTGGTGGTGGTGCCAAAAGTGGCTTCCAGAGTCTAGTACCTAACCTGGCCCTACAGGTTCCCTTGGTTTCTGCCATTTTGTGAATCTGATTTGCCAGCCTTCCTAATATCCTTCCAAGAAATGTCTGTTTTAATTATGCTAACTGTAGTTGCTTGCTGTTGTTTGCAACCAAGAAACCAGGCTGAAAAAATTAAGTACTATTATTGTCTACATTTTATAAGTGAAAAAACCAAGGTGCAGCTAAGTAATGATGAACATGAGATTTAGCACTGACAATATGACACCAGACGTTACACTAAGAAAAAGAGAGAACATAGAGACCATTCACCTGGGATACATAGAAAGACAGACAGTATGAGTGAACATACACACGCGAGCATGCATGAAAACACACACCCATAAGACTAAATTCCTTCCCCCCACATAGAGTTGTTGGTAGGATTAAGTGAGTTAATATTTGTAAGACATTTAGAACAGTGGTCTGGGACAATGTCAGTGTTTATTATTATATGATTCAAGTGTTTTGCATGACAGATCAAACTTTAAATCTTCATCTATATTTTCCAAAGAAATTATCAAAATTCAATTAGATAAGGAATATTTAGTATTTCCATATGAAAATCCACCAATCAAAAAAGATCTAGAATCTTGGGAATTTCAAAATGGCACATGGTATGGCTCATAATGTGGTTAGGAAGATATTTATTTTACTTAGATTGCTTTTGGTTTTTAAATGAAATATGTATAGATACCTGAGTTGCTGTCGAATGACAAATAAAGAACCTCACACCCTGCACTGAGAAAGGAAAACAATGAGAATGCTAGCAGAAGAGATCTAGAGTACTTCCTTTACCCAACTACACTAGCTCACAGAGACCAGGAGTAAGAACATCACAGAATTCAGCCCATGTGTACGAGGGGCAGTGAGTTACATAGGAAAGGGAACTAGCATTATTAGGACCCCTTATCTATACTAGGTTCTTTATATACATTGTTCCATTTAATCTTCACAACAACTCTTGGAAATGTATAGTACGATTACCACTTTAAAGATGAGAAAATTGAATTTCAGAGAAGGTAAGTGACAAGACTATGAAATGGCAGAGGTGTGATTTGAATCTAGGTCTATTTCACTTTCAAGCACATTCTAAAACTCTAACAAGAAAAGTTCTCAAAAGCAAATGAGTTAGCTGGGGAAGCTTGAAGTGCACAAATCCAGAAAGAGGAAGAAGAAAAAGTCAACAAATGGTAGAACCTAACACAAATACAGCACCAAGGACTATTTCAAAGCATTTTCTCATGTATTATCTCATATTAGTAATCTGGTGGGCTAAAGTTCACTGGTAAAATGCTTTAGGCAGTTGATCTCTGGTATTTAATTAATTTCTAAAGTGACTTTTAATAGTTGAAAAATAAAATCTTAAAACAACTATCTTGTGCTTTTCAACAGACACATGCAACTAGTGTAAATGGAATAAACATGATACATCTTCCTAGAACATATATTTTCCTTAAAGACTAGGAAGGAAAAGTTACATAATTCACTTGACAATGTGAAATATTTTTAAAAATCAAAACAAACATTAACGTATTATGGAGTAGTATGCAAAAACCCATGATAGTTTGAGACATAAAACAGAATTTTCAAAGAAATGTCAAGCTTATGACAGACTTCTTCAGAGCCCCTGGAGAGTTCACACTCTTCTGTTGTTGGGAATACTTGGTGAGAGGGCGTTTAAGAATCTCTGCAGTAATAGGTTCTAAAATTTTGTCTGAAAGTTTCACCAACGTTTTGGGTACATTTTACCCTCTCATCATTTTAGTAAAACAGCAGTCTTGCAAGTTAGCATTAGCTCATAAGTCTGGAGTGAGCGACTTAGATTTCCAATCAAAATTGAAAAAAAATATAGTACACAGGCTACCTTTGTTTAAGCAATGACTACCAAATTCAATATTCCAGACATTGATAAGAATCAGAGCCCAGCAACCACCATCCACATTCTGGCTAACATCATAGTTGGCTGAAGGGATGTGTCGTTATCCAGAAGGGGTTACTTGATGTTAAATCATACAATGATAAACAGAGAAAATTGGTTTCACTGACATGGAATTAGAGAACCCACAAACTTGGATTCTAATTATTTCTCTCACATTGCCAATTTTGTGAAAACAATATAAGAAATTTCTTTTTCTGCATTCAAATGTACTACTTCTTGACTTAGAAACCAATAAATATTAAGCAGAGCTTGGATTTAGCTGAAACCCATGGTTGTTTTCAATTTAACATATCTATGTACTTTTAAAAAAAAGTGTTATATCCACTAACTGTATGTTTAACTATGTGTATAGATCTTTATTTAGGAATCCTATCATTCTAATCCCTGATCGTAATTTCTATCTGCAATACTAATTAGCATGTTTGCTGCTATTCATCATCCCTAAAATGATCCTAAGTCTTACAGTCTTAGCCTCAATATAGTGAACTTAAGGTCCATCCTCAGTCAACAGAAAGGAATAGCTTTCCTATAAGTTTCAGACTTCAGAAATGCTCATTCTGTAATCAGCCTTCTGGTGAATCACCAGAAATCAACCTTGTTTCCTTCTGTTATTGTTGTTTGGATGATATTAAACCCCCAGTGGACTTGTCGACTGGCCTGAACTGGGCTCCTTTCTCTGGGCAGCCTGGCTGTCAGAATAATGGGACAATCACAAGCAGCCCTTTTTTGGCTCCCCTGCTTACAATGAGGATTCAAAGGCAAACAATGAGCCAACCTAGTCTAGTCAGGGGCCTTTCTATACTTTGCAATGCTGGGCTTCAGCTGTCCAGCAAACCTCAGTACATGAGTTTCAGTTTTCTGCTCTGGGCTCTGCTCTATTTGTCCACAAGAATGTGCTATATAACTTTCCTTAGAATCCTATTGCTATAATTTTAAATTTTTAAAAAAGCAAATTACACAACTGCTTCTATACTAGAAGTGTAATTATGCAAAAAATTATGTATGCATATTGACAGGGGCTAGAAGGGGATGAAGAAAAAATGAAAAGAATGTTATTTGCAGGGGGTGGCAGGACTGTGAATGAGGATTTGTTTTTCCCTTTAGAGTTTCATTAATACTCTCAGAGGCTGGTTGTGTAAAAAATACAGACAGTCAAATCTGTAACTTTTTACTAATAAAATGTTGATCATCCTGTTCATTTACCGTTTTCTTACACACAATGTTCTCTTTTGTACATCACCTGAAAGAACAGATTTTATCAGAATTTAGGGAGTCTTTGCCAAGAAAATCAATACAGACATATTTGTACAGAGCTTAGAGTGGGCTGGTTTTATCCAGGAATGTGTTGAGTTAATTGAAAAGGTTTTGGTTAATGTTAGCCAGCCGGAGATCACAGCACTGTAGACAACACATACTGTGAGTATGAACTTCATACAACCTTTCAAATACCTTTGGGAAGGCAGGAAATTGAAATATTGTGCTATATTGGCAACTAAATGGTCATTTATCATCCATGCTAAGTTTGGAGCTGAGAAGAACGATTTGGAAACTCTTGAAGGGCCTTTATTAACAATTTCAAAGTTAGACCTGTATATGTAGATTTTCACAGCATATTTGGGGAAGACTAAGAGATAACATCTGCGTATACTATTAACACGGCCCCTCTAATAACAACTTTGGACTGTATTCACACCCACAAAAGCTGCATTAAATACATTAAGCTTGAGACACCAACTGACAAAACCAAGGAAATTCACAGTTAAAGGGGAAAAGTGCCATATGTTCTTCAATACCTAAGAACAACGGGGTGCATTTGGAAAGTCATTAAAGTGGCACCCAGTTGTGCCTAGGTATTGGAGAACATATGGAATCTTTTCCTCTGCGAGTGTAATTTTCCCTGCTCTCACTGAACTCATGTATCAATCTTTACTTTTTGGTCATATAGGTTTTTGTTTGCTTAATTACCATAGCATGTAAAATAAATACCTTCTTATTTTCAAAAATCAACACAATCACACAATGGAAACTGGTTTTCAGCCGTTGCTGCCTGATTATTCTCAGTTATTTGTTCTTTTTCAAGGCGCCTGCACCATCTTCATAGCTCCAGCTGTCCCCTATCTCTTTAAGAGTACTGCCTTTTCTTTCCCCACCCAATGATGCAGTCAGCTATAGTGGCCAACAATTGCATCTTCCACCAGCACCTCAATGAATCAGCTGGCTGAAGTCAGTGTTTCAAGAGCCAAAAGACCCCATCCTTCTGCACATTTGCTATTAGGGTAAAGTCTCTTTCTTTTTTCATAAGGATTTTAATTTCTTATTTTGGCAAAAGTATCAGTCAATGTACTACAGAGAAGTGTGTATCAATATATTAATAACTGAGCTCCCTTTTTGGTGACATTCTTTCATTCATTCATTCACTCATTCATTCATTTGTTCATTCAGTTGTTGAGTGACTGCCATGTACAAGGCATTAAGAATAAAATGCTGACCAAAACCTAGGCCCTGCCCCCAATTTGCTCACAGTCTATAGGAGTAGACAGAGCAACAAGCAGGCAATTGTCATCCAGTGTGATGAGCACTATTACAGAGGTCAGGAGAAGATACTGAAACACAGACGGGCACCTCATCCATAGTAGGGGTTCTGGATAAAGAACCTGACAGTGAGTGATTGCCATGACACATAACCATTGTAGAGCCAAGCTTATCATTGAATTCATACAGTACAGTCCACAAACTTTTATTGAGCACATGCTAACTACATGCCAAGTCCTGGACTAGGCACTTAGAATAGACACTCTGCAGTGTTTTAGCAGGGGAGTAACAGGAACAGCTCAGCTGAATCATTTAAAATGAGAAGGGAGGGGTGGCGGGAAGATCATGCAAGCCATACTTTATACTACAGCAATAGAGGAACCAGAGGAACCACAGAAGACGTATCTTGTAACCTTGAGTGCGATGTGATTGAATTAGTGTTTTAATAAAAATCACCTTGGCACTATCAAAGAAGGGATTTTGGAAGGGGTCAAAAAAGTCAGGGAAACCAGGTAGGAGGCTGATCAAAATTATTGAGGCTCTCAACAAGGAGAAGCTGAGATGGAATGGTATGAATAAATTCAAATAATATTTAGAAGACAGCAAAACATGGTAATTGGTTGGATCTGCAGATTGCAAAGACATGATAGATCTGAGGGCTGTAGAATCCATATAGACTCACTGACTATTAGAGAAGAACTTGGAGATTGTTCAGTTAAATAATCTCATTTCATCCATAAGGAAACTGGAGGCCCAGAAGTTCACTTATTCTGATAAAGTCGACCACTTTATTTTGTGATGCTGCGGGGCCAAGGACCAAGATCTCCTAGCTCATAATAAAGTTTTGCAATAAACTTATTATCTAGATTGATATAAAAGTATTAAGTATACTTTAAAGCCCTCAAATCTGAAAACTAATCTCAAAATTATTTGAACTTTATCCATACTTTCCTCATTTTCTCCTACCACATGTAGTCTGAACACTCTGATCTCTACAGCCTCTTTTAGGCTCTGAAAAAACATGAATGACAAAGCATGGCTATATAATGACCTCACAATACTGCTAGTGTGAAACACAAATACTTTATGCAGCTACTTATCTTGTGATTAAAATTTGAGCAAGAGTGTAGCACAGAAATACTGCAAGATACATAGTAGCAAGTTGAGGTAAGTTCTTAGAAATCATTTTTTTTTCTCCCTGAGGCCCAGTTTCTAACTTGTAATATAAGGAAAGTATTAATAAGATTTATTAAATGTTTGTGGATCCACCATCTCTTTAATAACTATAAAGTTTTTATATTATGTTCTCCTGTCCTCAAACACTGCTACTTGGGTTCTAGATCTCCATTAATGATAAGATCAATTCAGAAGAAGCTTGAGTGATAAATTAACAATAAATTTGAGTCTATATATCCATAGATAGTTTCAATACTGCTTCCTCAAAGAGATACCTTAAGGGATTGTTTCACATGTCCTTCCAATGTCTTCTCAAATACAATTGCATCATCTAATGTACCAGCACTTTGAGAATGGACATACTCTCAACCACACTCATGTAGGGGCTACTAATTCCAAAGCATCCTGAATCTTCCTCTTCAATTTGAAAAACATTATTTGGCAAACGAAGGCTATTTTCTCCCTAACTTTCTCTGTATCATGTTTGTGGTACCTAACAATGAGAACCATTGGCTCCCTAGTGGGTAGTCTAGTGCATCAAAATTATGCCATAAAATGTGATCAATAATTGAACAGAAAGATATATTTATATAATGGGATGATCTATATAAAAATATTGAAATAATGTATATTTCATTCTCCATACATATTTTCTTACCCATTGAACCAATGATATTCATTGTTTAGGGTGAGGAAAGTGGTAGAGGTGGAGCTGGTACAACTTAGAACAAAGAAGTTCATTGTTGAGATTGGATTTCAAACAACATTTTTCCAAGTCCATAGCAAGGCAAATATCTTGAAAACTAGGTTCAGTTGGGGAATTGAAGGGTTTTTTAATCTTTTTATAACTCCTATTGTATAGTAAGAATTAAATTTGGGGCTCTGAAAACAAAGATTTATTATTAGCCACGATGTAAAAGAGCATGAAGGATATGTTATACAAAGGATTTGTTACCCAGGAAGGGCAAAACTCTTCCTGTACTGAAAGGAAGAGTTGATGGAGGACTGTATTTCAAGCATATGAGACTAAGGAGAAGAAGATGCTGTTAAGTTGCAATAAACTTAACTTATTATCTAGATTGATATAAAAGTATTAAGTATACTTTAAAGCCCTCAAATCTGAAAACTAATCTCAAAATTATTTGAACTTTATCCATACTTTCCTCATTTTCTTCTACCACATGTAGTCTGAACACTCTGATCTCTACAGCCTCTGAGAAGGTCAATGAAAAGCCCTAGATAAGTTGTAAGAATCTAGAATATACTGGGTGATGGTCTACTTTCATGGCCATGTTCTAATATGGAAAGAGTAATCATGATATACTTGAAACATTAAGTATGGCACCATCGGCAGGAGACATACCTACGTAAATGGTTCTGAGATAGCACTGTGGCCTATACACAGCCCGTGAGTGGTAGTGGAAGGGAGAGACTGAAAGAGCTAATGAGCTGGAAGAGGTCTAGTGCAGGATGAGGAGGTGCAGAGACCTCAAGGCCAAAGAGGCCCTGGAAAATTGCAGTGGATGTTGCAGGAAAACAGCCACATCACAGCAGACATTAGCACTGGATAGATGCTCTAAAACTCAGCAGAATGAAGAATATTACAGAAGAAACCAAAAATCTCTGTCTGTCCTGCTGCTGCTGCTACCATATATAGACTTTCCTCTGCATACAGAGGTCAACATGGGGAAATGAGAAAGGGAAAATCCCCTTGATAAATCCTCAAGAAAGGGTTTGAACTGTGAATGAAATGACTACCACCTAAAAGAGAGTTTTAAATTAGAAGAAAGTGAGTTGCCTTCAGCAATCGTTTTTAGTTTACTACCATCAACAAGATTGGAAATGCCAGAACAAGATAAGGTAAATTTTAGGTAATACCAAATTTGACATAGTGGACCCATTTGTTTTTTCAACTTCAATTTTGCTATATTGGCTTGTCAAACCAATGATTAATTTTCCTTCTATGACAAAACTGCAGCTACCTCCCTAAACGAAGCCAGGATACTCGGGGTTCTTGCAAAGCATCTTCAGTAGGGAGTGGGACTCGGGGAGGAGAACAGAACCTGCATTTCTTTGTTTCCAGTTTAGGGATCTTTCTTCCTTTTCCCACTAGCATAATTATTCAAAACAGGTTTGAATGTAGATAATATAATATAAGGAATGGTTTGCTTGTCTTTAAAACATCCAGGTTTAGTTTCAATCTTGACAAAATCTACTAACTCTGCTCTTTTTTCATAATAAAAATGGCTTATATAACCAGTCAAGTTAAAAAAGCCAAACGAGTTTGTCTACAGGCTGGTGATAGCAAGCAGTAGAGTCCCCTACTTACTGCTGCGCTGATTGACAGGGGCCTCTGAAACAATAGAAGAATATGCCAAACAACTCCCTTTTTGAATCTAACTCAAAACTCCAGAATGGCTTTCATGAGGCCAATGGCTGGCTGGTGTCTTCTTTGATGTGATAAAATTTCAGTCATTTTCAGCTGTAGTTGTAATTGCTATGTATGGGAGGGGTTAGGGGCTCACTATGCAGTATTATTTTATTATTCCTTCAATTCAGTAATAATATAATAACTTAGAGACTTAACAGCTCAGCTAAAGAATGGTACATAGTGCCCTATTGAGAAACTTCAGTCTAGTATTTTGCTTTTGACAGGACGTTCTTTCAGACATTTCTTCTGGGGGTTAAAAAAAAACCCTATTTGAATTATTTGCATAAGAATATATTTTATTGTAATGTGTCTAGCATTTCCATGGTGGAAAATCCAAGAAAAGGAAAAGCATATTATCATTACAAACAATGATATTTGGAATTAGAACAGAAAGTCCTCGGTCATTTTTCAACCTGCCAACCAAATCAATGCCAAGAAAAAACTGTGTGTGTGTGTGTGTGTGTGTGTGTGTGCACATGTGCTGTTATGCACAAACTTGTGGGCTGATGAAAGCATCTTACAAAGATATGGATTTATAATTCACTACCACCAAAGGAAGCACTTTAAATGGCGCTAAGTTAGCCAGGGAGCAGTGGTAGGAGGCAAGAGTCATAAACTACAGCACAAGTGTATGGAATGTTTAACTTTTATGTACATTTTTCAATCTTAAAACAGATTTACTCAGGATTTAAGACTTTATTAAGGTCAAAAGGATTACATTAAATTCATAGACACGTTTGTTATATTAATTGAGTCATAAGTTCTGGCCGTCTGCAAACACATTTGAAAACAGGCATCAGCTGGTTTCCATTGCCATAATAGATCAGAAAATTCTGCCAGTAAGTCTGTTTGCAGCTCTTAAAAGTTGTTGAACAAAAATGTGTTTTGAACTATCGACAATTACCTGAAAAAACAACTGGATTCTGTGAGTGGATTTGTTTATATTTCTAATATACTCTCCCTCACCCCACTTCCTCTGCTCTTATCATGGACTTTCCTTAGTCCCAAATTTCCCACTTCAGGGCTTCAGAGAAAATCATTGCTTGAAAATATTTCTGTTTCCTCCCTCATTAAGATGGAATATCAAGAAGAGTGTTTACTGGTATTTTTAAAAATAATTTAATATTGATGGGGGGAAACAATGAATGTAGAATAAAGAGAGAGAGTTGGGTTTTTATTAAATTATATACAAGATAATATGCATAAAGGGAATATGTATAAAATATATTTAAGTTATCCCAGATTAAGAAAATATTACCATTACACTGGAAATTCTATTAGTCCCTCCACAATCCTATGTCCTTCCATCTGCACCCATAGGTAAAGACTGTTCTGAATTTTGTGTTTATTATCCACTGGCTTTTTATAGTAGTGTTTACTCTATATATTTGTATCTCTTAATAATATATAATTGAGTTTTTCATGTTTCCAGCTCTGTAAAATGATTTCATACTTAATGTACTCTCTTACGACATTTTCTTATTATATCATGCTCCCAAGATACATTCATGTTGTGGCATATAACTGAAGTTAAACTACTTTCACTGCAATACAGTATCCTATTTTGTATATACCAAAATGTATTTATATAGTCTCTAAATAGCCATAGATATTTAGCTTGTCACTAATTTTTATTTTCCAGTATAATAATTCTATTATAAATATTTTTATATAAATCTCATGGTATAAGTGTGCCCAAATTTAGGGCACATTGGAATTGCTCAGGAAAGGATATATACATTTTCCTATTTACTAGACAATGCCAAATTGCAGTTGCTGCATATCTTCAGGAATACTTATTACTTGTTCTGCTGGCATGGTAACTATTAAGTAATTACCTCATTGTTGCTTCAGTTTATACCTCTTTGATTATTAACGAGGTTGAGAAACTTCATATATTTGTTAGCTATTCACATATACTCTTCTGGTGTGTAGAATTTCAATTGATTGCTCTACATTACTTTTATATCCAGACACCTTGGTCAAACACTCTTATTGATCCTTGTATTATTTGTATACTTTAAAATTTTTCTATGTGCACAATCATATGATATGTGATTAACAATATTTTTGTTTTTTCCTTTGTAATATCAAACTATTTCTTTTTCTTTTCTTATTTCACTTGTTATGATTGCCAGTACAATGTTGAGTAGAAGCTGTGATAGCTGATACACTGGTCTTCTTCCCAACTGCATATTAAATACTTTCAATATTTTACCACAAATGTGTGCTTTTAAAAATCTCACTAACCAGATTTAGGGTGTTCTCTTCCTGTTTACTAAGAGTTTTATCTTTAATAAATGTTGAATTTTATCAAATGGTCTTTGTGCTTTTATTGAAATAATCATATTGTTTTTTCTTTAATTTCATAATATGGGGAATTCCACTAATTGGTTTTAAAAGTTAAACCAATCTTGTATTTTGAAAATAAATCAACCTGATTATGATGTATTATCCTTTTATGCATTACTGGATTTGATTTGCTAATATTTTGCTTAGAATTTTTGAATATATATTCATGAATGAAATTGGCCTGTAATTTTCTTTTCTCCATTTTTGTCTGGTTTGATATCGACATTATGCTAGTGTCATGAAATGAGTTTATGAGTGATCCCTCTTTTTTTGAAAACTGGAATAATCTGTGTAAAATTGAAATTATTTGTTCTGTGGATGTTTGTTACCATTCACTAGAAATTTGTCTACTTCATCTACATTTTTCAACTTATTAAATTAAGAATTTTCAATAATTATTATTTTATTACTTTGTTAATCTCTAAAGCATTTATAACTGTTCTCCCCACCCCAATATTGCTTATTGGTACCTTTTATCTTTGATCATTTTTGCAGAAAGTTTACCAATTTCATTAGTCTTTTCAAGGTACCAACTGTTGGCTTTATTGATTGCCTCTAGAGAAGCTTCCTATTTCATTGGTTTCTGATCTTATCTTTATTCTTTGGTTCATTCTACTTTCTTCAGAGTTAGTCTGTCATTATTTTTCTAATTTTAAAGCTGGATGCTTAGCTCATTAATATTCATTTACACTGATATAAGCATTTAAGATTATAAATCTCCCTCTAAGCACTATTTTGGCTATATCTTCTGAGTTTATATATGTACTCTATTGATTATTATTTAGTGCTATTTTATATTTGCCTTTATGTTTGCTTTTTGATACATGAGTTCATTATGAAGAATTGTTTCCTAATTTCCAAACATATGATTCTCTAGTTATATTGTTCTGTCTTGATCTCTAGCTTAATGCCAATGTGGTCAGAGAAGTACAAAATGGGAAATTTCCTGATTTTAAATCACACTTTATCCCTATGTGCTCTGAATTGAATAGAACATTACTGTTTTGATACATGCATTTATATGATCTGTTCAGAACAATATCTTCTCATTTTCAGAATAAAAATAAGAAGAGATTTTGGAGGAAAAGCAAATGCTGTCTTGAAATGTGCTAGTTCTTTCTAAAAAATGAAAAAAGACAAGCTGAGAATATATAACACATAGCACAACATTTTTCACCTAAACATGTGTACCCTCATAATATAGCAAAAAAAATTATTTTTAAATGTACAGTTCAGTAGTGTTAAGAACTTTTACACTATTGTGAAACAGATCTCCATACCTTTTTTTGTCTTGTAAAACAAACCCTATACCTATTAAATAACGATTCATTTTCTCCCCTCCACCCAGCCCCTGGCAATGACCATCCTACTTTTTGTTTCTATGAATTTGAGTATTATAGATACCTCATATAAGTGGAATCATATAATATTTTTCTTTTTATGACTGGCTTATTTCACTTAACATAATGTCCTCCAAGCTCATTCATGTTGTACAATATGAAAGGATTTCCTTACTTTTTAAGGATGATTAATATTCCATTATATATATATATATATATATATATATATATATAACATTTTGTTCATTCATTCATCTAACCATGGACATTCAGTTTGTTTCCACTTCCTGACTATTGTGAATAAAACAGTTATTAACATGGGTATATAAATGTCTCTTTAATATCTTGATTTCATTTTTTTAATATATTTAACCAGAAGTGGGATTGCTGTATCATATGGTAGCTCTATTTTTTTAGTTACCTCCATACTGTTTTTCATAGCAGTTGCACCATGTTACGATACATAAATGATTTTAAATAAGGAAATAATGCTTAGGAGTTTATATATGGGGTTTTGGTAAACAAGATATTTTGGAATCCTAGGAGTAAATCATTCCTAGTGAATATATTTAAATCTACTTAAATCAATAGTCCATTAAAAATGAGTTAAATTTGCTTTTCACTGGCATTAAACAACCATTTAAATAGTTCAAAAGAAACCAACTCTTGAAAACTGAGTTGTAAGACTGTCACCTCCACTTCACTTCCACCTCCCTGCTGGTGCTAGCCACGGAAAGGCAGCTCTAACAGCCTATCAGGACAGCCTATCAAGCTGAGTCCCATCTTTACCTCTTAACTGTGGCCTGATAGCCGGTGCCTCCAGCCAAAGTGGAAGCCCCATTCATGGGAATTGCAGAGGGGTGAGGGAATCTGGTGGCTGGGCTGAGATCTCCCATATTGAAGAAGACCCTTGGAGGAGACCAGCCCCCTGGGATTTCATAAGGAAGGACTGACCTCACCCCAGCAGGGGCTAAGCGACATGGCAGGTTTCTTTCTGGTTTGGGACTCTCAGAAGCCTCAGGTAACAAAAGAGAGAGTAATCTCAGAGCCTATCATAGTGCCTCCGACTTCAACTTAGGGGTTGAGAGCAAACTCGCTCTCACAAGAGTGATCTAACCCCTGAGTCTCTAAGCAAGGGGCCTAAACCCATTATTCTCTGTAGACAGAAGGTGAAGACATTAGATCAAAGATAAGCCAACAGACTCAAACTCCTCTAAGACAATACAGGACCAGAGCACATGTCTCAGACCTGCCAAAGATCATTTCTTCGGAGTCCCAGAATTCGGCTCATAACCCAGTCCCAACACCTCCAGTCCTCAACAAAACACCCAGATGAGAAAAAACTAGTGGAAGATCATAGGAAACATGAAGGAGCAAAGAGAAAAGTCACCTCCAAAAGAAAATATTCGACTTCCATCAACTGCCACCAACTTACAGAATATGATTAAACTGATGGAGGAAGAATTCCGAATATGGATTGTTAGAAAACTCAACAAAATTGAAGAGAAAATAGAATCCCAACATAGAGAAACCACAAGGACAATTCAGGAAATGAATGAAAAATTTTCCAAAGAAATTGAAATTATACAGAAAAACCAATCAGAAATTTTGCCAATGAAGGAAACAATCAAGGATCTCCATAATACAGTGATAAGCATCAAGAACAGGATGGACCACGGAGAGGAAAGAATCTCAGAGCTCAAATATTATGCCTATGTGCTAAACAAATCAGAGGAAGAAAGGGAACACAGAAACAAGAGAGAAGAACAAAGCTTACAAGAAGTGTGGGATTATGTAAAAAAGCAGAATCTCAGGGTGATTGGGATTCCAGAAGGGGAAGAGGAAAAATCACAAGGACTGAAAAACTTATTTCACGGAATACTGGAGGAAAATATGCAGAGCCTGGCAGGAAATTTCAATATCCAAATACAAGAAGCACACAGAATTACTGGGAGACTCAACATGAAAAGGCAATCACCTCATCACATGGTCATTAGGCTGACCAAAGTAAATGTGAAAGAAGCAATCCTCCATGCAGCCAGGTGAAAACAACAATTAACCTATAAAGGAAAACCTATCAGACTAACAGCAGACTTCTCATCTGAAACCGTACAAGCCAGGAGGGATTGGGTGCCTATCCTTAATATTCTAAAACAGAACAAAGCCCAACATAGAAGTCTTTATCTGGCAAAATTAAGTTTCATCTATGAGAGAGAAATAAAGTCCTTCTCAGATAAGCAATCACTGAAGGAATTTGCAAAGGCCAGACCAGCCCTACAGGATGTTCTCAGACCCACATTTCTAACCAAACAGGGCAATAGACACTCCTCAAAGTAAAATTTTCAAAGAATTAAAGGTTAGATCTCAAACTACATGATGGCTCAAAGAGTAAGACAAAGCAACAAGACTACACCCAACAATATGAATGAAATTCTTCCTCCAATTTCAATCCTCTCAATAAATGTAATTGGCTTAAACTGTCCCCTGAAGAGAAATAGACTGGTAGAGTGGATGAAAACCCACAAACGTAGTATCTGCTGTCTACAGGAAACACATCAAACTCACAAAGATGCCTTCTGGCTGAAGGTCAAGGGATGGAAAACTATCATCCAGTCAAACAGAAGTCGAAAGAAAGCTGGGGTAGCTATACTATTTGCAGATAACATAAGCTCTAAAATAGCAAAAGTAAAAAAGGATAAAGATGACCATTTTATAATGGTGAAAGGGAAGATCCAACAAAAAGATTTAATAATTCTTAATATTTATGCACCCAATGCAGGAGCACCCAATTACATAAAGCAAAACTTGTCTAATCTAAACACCATGTTACACAACACTGCCATAGTAGCAGGGGACTTCAACACTCCACTGAATGATCTGGATAGATCCTCCAAACAGAAAATAAGCAAAAACCAATGGACCTGAACAAAGCCCTTGATCAAAAAGGTCTGACAGATTGCTACAGAACATTCCACCCAAATAAAGTTGAATTTACATTCTTCTCAGCAGCCCATGGATCCTTCTCAAAAATTGGTCACATCCTAGGCCACAAATCAGATCTCAAATAATTCAAGAAAATAGAAATTATATCTTGTATCTTTTCTGACCATAGTGGTATAAAATTACAGTTCAATTCCTGTAGAAGCACTCAACGCCTCACAAAATCATGGAAACTAAACAATCTATTATTTAAAAATTATTGGGTCAAGGAGGAAATTCAGAGGGAAATCAAGAGTTTCTTCGAACAAAATGATAACAGAGACTCATGTTACCAAAACCTGTGGGATACAGCAAAAGCTTACCTGAGAGGAAAACTAATAGCAATTAATGCTCACATCCCAAAAACAGAAAGCTTAGATACTGACAACCTAATGAATAGACTCAAGGAATTGGAAAAAGAAGAGCAAACAAATTCCAATCCTATTAGAAGAAAAGAAATAATGGAGATCAAAGCAGAACTAAATGAAATGGAGAACAAGATAATTCTATGGAAGATCAACAAAACCAGAAGCTGATTTTTCGAAAAGATAAACAAAATTGATGTATCTCTTCCTAGATTGACGGGTCTCAAAGGGAAATGACTCTAATAAACACAATAAGAAATGAAAAAGGAGAGATCACAACAGACACCACAGAAATACAAAACATTATGTTTAACTACTATAAAATACTATATGCCCCAAAAATACATAACAAGGAGGAGGAAATGGACAAATTCCTGGATTCAGGCCGGGCGCGGTGGCTCAAGCCTGTAATCCTAGCTCTCTGGGAGGCCGAGGTGGGTGGATCGTTTGAGCTCAGGAGTTCGAGACCAGCCTGAGCAAGAGCGAGACCCCATCTCTACTATAAATAGAAAGAAATTAATTGGCCAACTAATATATATAGAAAAAAAAAATTAGCCGGGCATGGTGGCGCATGCCTGTAGTCCCAGCTACTTGGGAGGCTGAGGCAGCAGGATTACCTGAGCCCAGGAGTTTGAGGTTGCTGTGAGCTAGGCTGACGCCACGGCACTCACTCTAGCCTGGGCAATAAAGTGAGACTCTGTCTCAAAAAAAAAAAAAAAAAAATTCCTGGATTCATACAACCTCCCTAAGTTCACCCAGGAGGTAAAAGAATTTCTGAATAGACCAATCTCAAGCTCAGAAATTGGAGCAGTAATTAATAACCTCCCCAAATGGACAAGTCCCGGACCATATGGCCACACTTCCGAGTTCTACCAAACATACAAATATGACCTCATACCTATACTACAGAAACTATTACACACCATTGAGAAGGATGGTATCCTTCCTAACTCATTCTATGAAGCCAATATCACCTTGATACCAAAGCCAGGAAAGGATACAACAAAAAATGAAAATTACAGACCAATATTCCTCATGAATATAGATGCAAAAATCCTCAACAAAATGTTAGCAAATAGAATTCAGCAGCACATCAAAAAATAATTCACCATGACCAGGTGGGATTTATTCCAGGGATGCAAGCCTGGTTCAACATACACAAGCCTATAAATGCAATTCACCTCATAAATAAAAACAATAACAAAGACCATATGATTCTGTCAATAGATGCAGAAAAAGTATTTGACAAAGTCCAACACACCTTTATGATAAAAACGCTTAACAAAATAGGTATAGACAGGTCATACCTTAAAACTATCAAATCTATTTATGACAGACTCACTGCTAATATCATTCTGAATGGGGAAAATTTGAAACCATTCCCTCCTCTAACCAGAACTAGACAAAGATGCCCACTATCTCCTCTTCTATTCAACATAGTGTTTGAAGTCCTAGCCATAGCAATCCAGCAAGAGAGGGGTATTAAGGGCATCCAAGTGGAGGCTGATGAGATCAAACTATTGCTCTTCATCGATGATATGATATTATACCTAGAAAACCTCATGGATTCATCCAAGAGACTCCTGGATTTGATAAATGAATTCAGTAAAGTTTCAGGTTACAAAATCAATATACACAAATCAGAAGCATTTTATATGCCAAGAACCATCAAGCAGACACTCAATTCAAAAATGCAATAACTTTTACTATAGCCCCAAAGAAAATTAAATATCTAGGAGTATATTTAATGAAAGATACGAAAGACTTATACAAGGAGAACTACAAAACACTAAAGAGGGAAATTGTAGAAGATGTAAACAGATGGAAAAATCTACCTTGTTCATGGATTGGTAGAATCAATATTGTTAAAATGTCAATATTACCTAAAATGGTCTACAGAATTAATGCAATCCCCTACAAAGTACTACCATCATTCTTTACAGATCTAGAAAAAATAATTATTCACTTTGTATGGAACTATAAAAAATCTCATATAGCCAAAGCAATCTTAAGTAAAAAGAACAAACTGGGAGGCATCAGTCTTCCTGACTTCAAGCTTTACTATAAAGCAATAATAGTTAAATCAGCCTGGGACTGGCACAAGAACAGAAGCATCACTATTTGGAATAGAACTGAGATTCCAGAGATGAAACCATCTGCATACGGTAACCTAATCTTTCATGAAGCTGACAAAAATATACAATGGGGAAAAGAATCTCGCTTCAGTAAATGGTGCTGGGAAAACTGGATAGCTACATGCAGAAGATTGAATCAGGATCCCTACCTCTCACCTCTCACCTCTCACAAAAATCTACTGAAGATGGATAACAGTTTAAACCTAAGGCATGAAACCTTAAGAATCCTAGAAGAATATGTTGTGAAAACCCTATCAGACATTGGCCTAGGCAAAGAATTCTTGAGGAAGACCCCCCAAGGCAATCACCATAGCATCAAAAATAAACAAATGGGATCTGATCAAATTAAAAAGCTTCTGCACAGCCAAGGAAACTATCATTAGAGCAAATAGACAACCCACAGAATGGGATAAAATATTTGCTCTCTACACTTCTGATAAAGGTCTAATACCAAGAATCTATCTAGAACTCAAAAGCATTAACAAGAAAAAATCAAACAACCCCATCAAGAAATGGGTAACGGAAATGAACAGAAAATTCTCCAAAGAAGACAGAATAATGGCTTGTAAACATAAAAAAACTGCTCTACATCTGTAATCATTAGAGAAATGCAAATAAAAACCACAATGAGATACCACCTAACCCCAGTGAGAATGTCCTGTATCAAGAAATCCCCAAACAACAAATGTTGGCGAGGATGTGGAAAGACAGGAACACTCCTACACTGCTGGTGGAACTGCAAATTAGTGCAACCTTTGTGGAAAAGAATTTGGAGATACCTCAAATAGCTAAAAATAGAAATACCATTTGACCCAGCAATAGCATTGTTGGGCATCTACCCAAAAGAGCATAAGACATTCTATTATAAAGACATCTGCACCGAATGTTTATGGCAGCACAATTCACTATTGCAAGGACATGGAAACAACCTAAGTGCCCATCAATTCATGAATGGATAATTAAAATTTGGTATATGTTCACAATGGAATATTACTCAATTCTAAGAAATGGCAGCAAGCTAGCACCGCTTATACTATCCTGGATTAAGCTTAAGCCCATTATCCAAAGTGAGGCGACACAAGATCAGGAAAATGGGATCCACATGTACTCATCATCAAATTGGTACTGACTGATCAAAACTATGGTGCTCAAAGGGTGGTGGTGTTCACCAGGGATTCAGGGTAGTGGGGTAGACCCACATCTGAGGGATGTGGTGAGCATTTGAAGGGGAAGGGCATACCTCTAACTCTTCATAGGGAGAGGCAAAGATATAAAATGTAACCAAAATGTCAAAAAAAAAAAAAGGAAACATTTATCAGGTGTCAGGCGGGTGAGGGGGGATGAGGGTACGGGTGTATACTTACATAATGAGTGCGATACGCACTACCTGGAGGATGGACGCGCTAGAAGCTCTGGCTCGGCAGGGGGTAGAGGGGTGGCAAGGGCAATATATGTAACCTTAACAGTATTTGTATCCCTATAATATGATGAAATAAAAAAAAATGTAAAAAAAAAAAAGAAGCCAACCATTTCCCTTTACAAGTTGCCACTTGTGGAGTCATGGCCTTTGCCTGCAAATAATACTTTATGATTTTATCTCCATAATAGTATTAGAATTTGGCTAAGATACACCAATAGCTGTCCTTTAATCTCCTTCCCTATATTTGGTTTTAATAGTTAAGTCCACTTTATGGAGTAGTTTTGTTGTTGTTTTTATCTTTGAGCACTGACTATATTCCCAACGTTGTGCTAAAGGATTTAACTATATTTCCATGTTACCCACCTTACAGGCAAGTACCATTACTAGTCTCATTTTTTTTCAAACAAGAAAACAGGATGAGAAAGCTTAATTACTGTATTTCATTGATCCTTAGATACACATTTTACATCTCCAAAATCAGCATGCATCTTCTAATCGATGACATCTTACAATCACTATTGCCCAGATGATAGCATGGCATAGTAGCTACTACTTGTCTGTGTGCATATTTGATCATAGTTGTTGAAACTGTTGTCATTTCCCTTGAGTTTGTATACAATGTTAGTACTAGACATGGTGAGTTTTATTGTCATTTTAAATGTTTTCAAGAGTATTCACTCTTAATTGACATTGAAAGGAAAAGGCATTGTGTATGCTGAAAAGCATTGGAAATGGAGTGGCAGGGTAGCAATTGGACATTAGCAAAACAAACAAATATCATTGGAGGAAAGTATGCAATTCCTTGTTTTCTTATAAAGTGACAATTAAGTGATTTACAAGACCTGAGAAAGAAAGATGCCCACAAAAAGAAAGCTTTGTTAGATTGCATTACTGATGTATCCAAAAGAATCGCCAAGCAAAGCAAATGAAGGCAGGAGAAATTGTCAAATCTCTCCACATAGTCACAAGAAATTTCAAGGCTTGCAATTAAGAGGCTTGTGTGGCCAACCCGTGCATCACAAAGCACTGTGGCTAAAATATCATGTCATTGTTTCATTGGAATTCTTTTTCTTTCTTAGTACATAAAATAATTATGTGTCACGTAATTGATGACATCTTAGATTTGATGGCATTGAATACCTTGCTCAAGGTTATACAACTAGTAAGCAGAAGAGTGGAGACTGAAAGGCCAGGTCTTTGCTCTCAACCAGGAGGCTTTAGTGGACCTTGTTTTATTTTACAACTTCTCTTCTACTCTTTAACAAGCCTGTAAGTATTTCTTGTAAACAAGATATTACTTGTTTTTTATATTTTTGATAATTTCATGACTATTTGGGGGATAATTGTGGACTCCTTAGGAGCAGCTTCCAAAACAGAGTCAGGAATCATCAAAATTAAGGAAAACATCAATATAATTAGAAGAGCAGCTAACAGTGGCCTTCAAACAAAGCAGAAAAACAGATCCCCCTTGCATTAAGTCCCCCTCAAAATGGCAATGAATGTGTAGTGAACTTGAGAGTATTAAATGGGCACAAATCTTAGAATCATGAGAGTCAGAGTCATAGTTCTGTATAGTCCTATTTTACAACCCTCCTGTGTTTACATAACTCCTTCTATTCTTTCAGAATATATTTACATAAGGAGCTTAAGGGGAAAAATGCTAATCATGATTGCCTCAAGAAGGTAATAATGGCCATTAATAAATAATTATATAGTGCCAGGTCATTCGTTATCCTATCTCAATTTTATTTTATTTGGTCCTGAAAACACCACCTTATAGTGGTTAAAAACAAAGTTCATTAAAAACCACACCATCATCTAGGTTCAAGTCTCAACTCAACCTTTGGTTGAGTTATCAGCTATGTAACTTTGGGCAAATCATTTCATTTGCAGGAGGCTCGTTTTTCTCATTTGTAAAATTACGGTCTAATATAACACCCCTTAAGAGCTGTTATGAGAATGAAATGAGATAATGCATGTAAAGCAGTTCAGCACAGTGCCTGCAACTTAAAGACTTAATAAATGTAAGCTGTCACTACTAGTAGTAAAACAACCCTGTGTGTAACTAAACAGTTTTACAAATGAGGAAACTAAGCCTCAGAGAGGTTAAGTCAATCCTCAAGGTCACACAGCTGGTAAGTAGCAGAGCTGGTACACAAATTCAGAACTTCACTTGTCTCAGGTACAGGTAAAACATGCAATAGAGAACCTCTTAAGCTCTGTGTCAACTCAGTAATGACTATTCTTTTATGATCTCTATGTAACTTGACAAATTGCTGCAATAGCTATAAAAGCCTGAAAATTATTTTCCCTTCTGTCATAAAGAATGCTGATGGATGGAGATGGAAATAAAAATTGAATTGACTTTTCTTTACCAGTCATAGGATACAGTTAGTATATGATTATCAAAATGCCACAGGCCAATTTCTGTTACAACTAAAATTTTCTTATTACAAAAAAGAGGCCAAATGCTAGCAACCTTTTCACAAATTCAAGAAATATTTGATACAATTTCTTTCAAACAACAAAGAATATGGACAGAGTGTTGTAAGCTTAATGTAAAGAATCTGACCTGTACTAAAATCCACTTGAATTTCCTATTACTACAACCCATGGTGATTATTTGAATTTGCGTACAAGCTCTTCATCTGCATAATTAGTTCTGGTACCTCACAGAAGTAGACTGAGACCTAATCAAGGAGGTCAAGAGTTGGACAAGAGTGAGCTCCAGAGGAGAGGATGCTGTGTTAACCCCTGCTCTTAGGTACATCTTTGTGTTCAGGAGCTACTGAACTGGGAACAAAGGGATGACCCAAGGATACAGAGAGAAGATGTAGAGAAAAAGCTCTGGGCAGGCGGTCTTGTAAATTTCTGGAGCTGTGAGCACTGCAATAGAGAGTGGTAAAATGGACTGAAACCCCAGATCAAATCAGGAGAAGTGCTCAGCAAGGGCTGGGGTGCCTGCGAGAATCCAACAGCTAAGAGAAGACCCAAAGCCAGTTCTCTAGAGAGAGAAGAGTGCAGTAGAGAGCACAGAGCAGAACAAACTGGAGAAAAAAAGACCACACCAAGAGCAAGGAGATCACTGCAGTGGCACCAAAAGACCCTGGTATAGACTATTGAACCACCCTTGTCAGTAGGGTGGGTATGCCTCTCAAAAGGAGAAGCACATCCTGCAAAGAACTGATAAGGCAGTCCTCCCTAGCTGAGTGGCCAACCCAAGGCAAAGCAGTCAGCTGAAGAAATGGGACCACCTTGGAACATGTGCTTGAATCCTCATCAGTGATAGACCCTGTCCTGGAACAGTGAACATGATCAGCAGAAGAATTGGATCCTGCGAGAGTTGGGAAGACCACATACTTGAGAGAGCTATAGCCATGGAGCAAGCCCTCCAGCAGGGCGAGCATGCTGGAAGAGACCTGGGAGCTGTCCAGGATCTGCTGACGATCTCATGGCTTCTATCAAGGAAACAGTCTCCCAGAGAGATCAAGGAGCACATTCCTTGTTGGGCTGTGAATGACTGAGGAGGTTTCTGGGTGGAGTTTCAGCCTAGGATGTATCAAAGATTGGTAGTGACAGCTACAACAGATCATCTCCAGCCCCAAAGGTCCTCTCTGACAACAGGGAAGGAATTGTCAAAATCATTTCAACTAAACCCTTAGTTTTCTGCCCAAGGCCCTCTGGCATCCTAAAAGATGAGAGCATAAGTGTATTTTAATAAGCAATTATACTTTTATTCAGATATATACACCCTGCTCTTTGTCAAACCTCCTTTATTCTAATTTAAAATTTATAAAAGCCTTTCTTGAGCAGATATAAAATGACTTCATACACACTATATGGCATCTTACAGCATTCTCATCTTCAGGTTACAAATGTACCAAGTGCATCAGAAATTACCATACGCTCAGAAATGAATTCACTAAATAGTAGCTTTCTGAAATTCAAAACTCAGTGAATTCATTTGTTTCCATTAACAAGCTGACATAATAGTACTCGGTAAAACTCCAATATGGATCCCAGGTTAGCATCATTGCACATTCTGTTATATTGATTTATAATCCATACACTGTCACTTCTTTGGAGAAAAGGGGCACCCAACACATTGCCACATAAGTTTACATAGACATACATGTGCATACTCACACTCACAAGCATACTCTCACACACATTTGCATAATCATGATTATACCACCTACAAAGATGCTCACACACATGCACACACATTTCTAAAAGTTATGCACACTCACACCCATTGCACACACACACTTAAAACATATGTACAATACACACTCATACATACACTCAAAAATATACATACACATCAAGCAAGTGCTAGGCATAAGTGAGCCACTTTTATTGAATCCACACAACAATATTATGAGTTCAGTATTACTAACTCCCTGTTACAGATGAGGAAATTGAATCTCAGGAAAATGAAATAACTTGTTCAAGATCATGCAGTTAGTAAATGGAAGGGTGCGTTTGATTCAGAAGTGTATACAGCTGTTTGTAGAATTAGAAATAAAATAACTCACTGTATCTGTGACCTCTTAAGAATTTCACTAATTATATCATCATTTTAGTTAACAAAACTCAACACATTTCTTTGAATACTTTAATTTTCTCGCTTAATTTTTGAACTATGCATATTTTGTGGGAAATTTAATCCAAATGCTTGTGATTCATTTACACCAAAATACCCCAAATATTGTCTCTTAAGAGGTATTTGATGTCACAGAAGGCTTTCAAATATTTCAGTGAGATTTTTCAAGCTCTATATTTTATTAAAAACAGGCAAAACTCTTGTCTGCAGCTTAGGGAAATTTGGAGTTATGTTTGAGGGTTTTTTTTTCTTTCTGTTCTGTCATTTTGAAGATGATTTGTTATGCATACTCAGTTATTTGAATAAAGATTAATTTGGTTCTTGTAAGTCCCTGCTGTTTTGGGTGCTGCTCTTGTAGCCAATAACACACTTAATTACTTTAAAAATAATTCCATGCTGATTTGTTTGTTTTCTGGTAAGCTAACTATACTGACAATATAAACTTAAGCAATTTGAATTTTCCAAAGGAATTTATGGGAATACAAAAAAAATTCCACCATTTTAGTGATAAATCCTTAGAAAATATAAATAGAGTTCACACAAGATAGTCAAGGTATTTCAGGTAGAAGTGTGGATTCAGGAGGACATGTGGTTCCTACTAAGATGTGGATATTTTGCTTCAAAGTCAATGCTTCCCAAAAATCACAGATAAGCTCTAAGCAAATCACTACTAATCTTCTGAGGACAAATGAGGACAAATTAATCATCTGAAATAATTTTTATCAGCCTTGTTCCCTCTATTGATGAAAAAAATTAAGATACAAAATAAAATAAAGACCAACACAACAGAAGCATGTTTCACCTTTTGAGAAATAGCTGAGTCAGCTGACTCGTAACAGGAACAGAGCTGCTGATAACTCTTCCTGAACCTGGAGACAAAGAATTTATGGACACTCTCATGATACTCTCATGAGTGTGATTTGGAAAGGAAATACTTAATTTGATATTTAGACAGTGAAATCTCTCAAGCAAGATGCCTTTGCATGGAATGGAGAAGTTGTAACAAAATCTAATGTATGCAAACAATAAGTCTAATAATACCACCCTATGAAACAGATATTTATTATTATCACTGTTGAAATCATTATGATTATTGATAATATCATCCCTGTTTTAGAGATGAGCAACCTGAGGTTCAGAGCTTCCCAAAGCTGTCATAACTAGGAGGGCACAGAAAAGATGACTGGTGACCAAAATGTAAATCTCCAAGGAGAGTCATCCAAACCCAGGATGAGTGGAGACTGGAGGCAAAAGCAGGATGTTTCTGAAGTGAGGAATAAAAGGAAATTGAATAAAAGCAGAGCCCTTAGTCAACCAACTGACCTATGAAGAGCCTTTTATGAGCTCTTTTTCTTCATCTCTGTCTCTCCACCCCCCCATCACTCTTGCTCTCCTTCATTTCAAACAGGCAGCTCTAGGAGGAAATAGTTTCTGGTTCTGTTTCATATTGACTGTGTACTCTTAGGGAAGCTTCTCGATCTCTCTGAGACTCAGTTTTCTCACCTGAAAATGATAATGCTATCTTCTAAGATTCTCATGAGGATTAAATAAATTCATGCATGTAAAAGTACCTAGTATAGTCCATGTATAGAATCAGTGCTCATGTAGACAGGTTAGGGCATGGAGTCTGTGCCAATAATCATATCAAATGCAATGTTGGGTCATGGATCCATCATGATCAAATCTACCTCACAGAAAGTGGCTTTTTGAAAATGTTGTAGGGATTTGTTCATTCTGGGGTAGTCTTAAGTATCCCTAGTACAGCAGATGAAGGAGCAGATATTTGCCCAGCCTAGCCACTTTACCTACCCATGTGTTTCAACTCTGGCTAGCTCTGAACCTACAATGCTTCCCTCTCCTTTCACTCATCTCCTCCAGCAGAAACATTACCCTTTAAGGCTCAGCACAAATACCACTTCTTCCATGAAGCCTTCTTTGATCTCCCCATCTGGAAATAATCACATTTGCCTTTGAACACCATTGCCCTTTGTACTTCTCTGTTGGCATGTCTCCCACTCCCCTCTTATATTAGAACTGTAATCCTGCCTCAGCTCCCCTGCTAGTCTGTAAACTCTTTAAGGGCACAGAACATATTTTATACATTTTTTAGCTTCCCCAACAGTACCTAGCACTGCCTAGTTCATTGGTGCTCAATGAATGAGTGAATCCAAGACGGGTGCTGTAGTACATGACTTGACAAAAGTTGGCAAACCAATAGCAGGTCTGTCTTGACATGAAATACCTGAAAGGATAAAGCTGTATAAAAGGAGGCATGGTTCATGACCATATTTCTTTGTCAGAAATGTCATTATTACTCCAAACATTGCCGAAGGCAGGATAACAGCTAAAGGGGATCTAGTAAGAAAAAAATAGTAATTTTTGTTAAACCTCAAATAAAATAGCCTATATTTATAAAAATAATTTAATCCTGCTGACTTTTAAAATGATTGTATCCCCATTTCATTGGATGGCATTTAAGAGACTCAAAATGCTCAATTTCAGCCTTGACAGAATTCATCCATCACTTCAACCTTGTTTGTCTCTAAAAACTTTCAGAGTCAGCTGGTTTGACCATTTCCACCCCTTTTGACCTAAGCTCCCATGATTGCTACCTGGTGGGTTTGTAGTCAAAGCTGACTGACAGTTGTAGCAGTAAAAATGCTCTTTATAAACAGAAACCAAGACCATGTAAATACAGTCCTGGCATCAGGTTGTATACTTAAGTACTAAATTTAAGTACCCCTGGGCTGCTAGACCATTAGCATGGAAAGGATCTGCCTTTACTACTATGAAATCACTCATTTGCTCTTGATTTTTTTTCCTGCTGTGTGGAGGGGTGCTTTCAAAAAAATTTTTAATTTGACCTCTGTATGACCTCATCAGATAGGTCACCATGGACAGAGTATACCCTGGGATTAGCAGAAGCCATGGGCAAGGCTGCAAAGTCAACAAAATTCCTGGATCTTTGCTTCCCTCCATTTCAAATAGTGGCACTTTCATTCACATCTTGAAGCCACTGTCTATTTTGCCCTCTAAAATCCCATGCTATCTCCTAGGTCTCCAGGTTGCACTGGTTCTACAAACTGCCCATCACCCTCTTCCCTGGTACCTCCATTTAAAACTTTTCTGTTTGGTGTCCCCATTTTCAAGACCCTATTCTTAGCTAGATTTCAATAGGTAATAATGAGTTAATTCAGATGAACTCATGTGTTACCACCTAGGTAATCCAACGCTTTAACCAATAAAATGTACATGAAATCCAAAGATTGATGCATTCAAATGACCAATAACATTTTGGTTGCATGAGTACATGATTCCCGGAAAAATTTTAGGAATGGATGTTAATGGTAAGAATATCAACCATGTAGCAGGAAATAGCCAGGCCTTTTCAGTTTGATCTAATTTTAGACTCTTCAACTCCTATTAAAAGAGCTGCTTTTATGGAAACTGGCAAGGCTAACCCTCCCTAACATGGCAGGAAACCTAGTGGAAATATGAATATGAATATATGAATATGTCAGATTCAAATCAATAAAAATTGGGCAAGCCTACGTATATACCCAAAAGAAATGTATATATAAGTGTACCAAAAGACAGGTACAAACATATTCATAGCAGCATTGTTCATAATTACTTTAAACTGGAAATAAACCAAATGCCTATTAACAGTAAAATGGATAGACAAATTGCAGTATATTCAAGTATTTTTCAGCAGTGAGGATGAGCAAAGCACAACCACACCCAACAAAATGCATGAACTGCACAAACACAATGTTGACAATGTTGAGCAAAAGAAGCCATAATCAAAGAGGATGTGCTATATTATTACATTTATATAAAGCATAAACACAGGCTAAGCCAATCTATGATGTTCAAAGACAGTATAGTGGTTACCTCTGGGAGGGCAAGGTTGTAACTGAGGGAGTCTTCTAGATGCTGTTCAAGTTATATTTCTTGATTTGGGTGCTGGTTACACAGGTATGTTCAGTTTTTAAAATTTCATCAAGCTGACACACTTTTCACTATTCTGTATATATGTTATACTTCATTAATAAGTTCAATAAAGTATAATACCAATAAAAATATTGAATATATGGAGTTTTAATGGGGGCAAATAGGAATGGAACAAAATAAAGACAGGAATAACATGGTTGAACTTTTGGAATAAATGTTATAGAAGAAAAATAGAAAAATAAAACAGATGAGATGAGAAAGCCAGGCAAAGAATTATACCTATGACTGTAACAGTGATTCATTTAATAAATACTTATTGAACAACCATCATCGTACAGGCACCATTCTACGTGCTTGGAACACATCCATGAAGAAAACACAAACCCCTGCCTTTGTGGCAGTCACATTCAAGTGGGAGGCATAGCCTACCAGCATTAAATTTGGTAGCCTTTCTAAGGAAAAATCAGGGAATGCCCAAAACCTAAATCCTCATCAGTTAGATTGTACCGTGATTTGCTTTATTTGATTAGTAGCTATGCCAAGACACCAGAAATGATAGTCAATTTGTGGTCACCTCTTCAGTCTTCTTAGAAAGATTCAGGTGATTTGACTATAAGCAGCAGTGTTCTGAATGAAATCCAACAAGAAACCTGTATGTGTTCTGAGTCCAGCTTAAAGGGCATGCTGTGCTCTCCTAAACTGACTGAGAAACAGGCTTTGCCTTCCTCCGGCTGGACGCCTCTCACTCTGACACCTGTCATCCATTAGGAGCCCTCCTCCTGGGATCTTTCATCATTGAAAATATATGATGATTTTCATTACCGCCTAGACTAATTGGTAGTGAGTATTCCTTTAAAATATATCCCCCTAAATACTGGGCTTTAGATTTGCTTTGAAGTTTCTAACACCAACACAGTTGGACTAAAATCATAGATACTAATCACAGAAGCTGAAAAGTCCAATGCAGGAAGAATCACCACCATGGTCCTTTTCTTATTATAACCAGTTGAGCAGTAGGCACACATGTAAAAGGAAACCTTACAGCCATTAGCTAAACCAGCCCATGGCCTGTCTTTGGTAGTTGGCTTGCTAGGCTCACTGTGTTTTTATATCCCCTTGTGAAATTACTATCTAAAAGGAAGTGTTTGATGTGCCCAGTTTGCTTTTCAAGTCAGTGGAGTAATATTAGATTTTAAAAAAGTAAAAATTATCTCAGGGTGTAAGATTTCAACACTTGAAATAGAATGCTGAATTTAATATAATAAAATAGTTATTTTTTAGAGAGGGAGTGGAAATATAGTATTTTCCTCTTTTTAGTTGTTAGCATCTGACTTAATAAACTGGGCTAAAAGGGAAAGATATCATGAAACATCTTATGTGAACTTTTTATTTTCAGATAGAAAAAACAAGGCCCTACAAATGTCAATGACTTGCTCAAGGTTACTGTTGGTGGCACAGCTCAGTGTTGAACACAGGTTTCCTGATTACCACCCCAGCACATCTTCTACTCTAGAGTAATGTAAATCAAATCATGCCACAAAACCACCTTTTACCTTTGTTGTGCCCTTGGGTGTATGTGTGCATGTACATGTGTAAAGAAAAATTACACAGAAAGTAAAGCACTTTTGGATTATATCACCATAGTTTTAAACATAAAGATTTTAAGCTAGATTTTTAACCCGAGCTTGTTTCTTAATATGATAAATGTTAGAAAATGTAAATTTAAAAACAGACTTGTATAGAAAAAATTAATTTATGAAAAGGCATTAAATATGAAAAAATAAATATAAATAGAGAAAAACTAAAAAAAATATAGGATAAAATTTGCAGTTTATTTATTTTAAGTTATAGACTGATATGGTCTTAAGTAGCTCTTTGCTTTATAATTCATTTTTTAACATGGATTTGTTCTAAAATATATATTTGATGTCATCAATCACACAAATATTTAGCATTTGTATAGCTAGTTGTTTAATCATGAAATTAGTAGCATGCAACATGATCCATTTAGATGTGAAAATAACATACTAGAACTTCTATTAATGTTTATTTTCTACTTTTATCTAAAATGTTTACAGTTCCCTGGCATAGCCTATAACGTCTATGATGAAAAGAATCATTTCATTTTGTTCACCACTGGATCCCAGCACCTAGTGTAGCACCCAGCATATAGTAGGTATTCAATAAATATTTGAGTGAATGAATTAAAATTATAACTTTTAGACTCAAGCTAGCAACGTGATGTGCATCTGTTTGATAGTTACTATCACTATGAATAGATTTAAGTCTCTAGGCTCCAAAGATCATGTATTTCCATTTCAAGTGAGCTTTTTTTTTCTGGTGTCCTTCCTCATAGAATTCTGAAACTGGAAAAAAAAAACTTAAGTGTTCATCTAATTCAACTCCCTTATTGTACAGAGGAAGAAAAAACAGCTAGACCCATAGAAAGGGAAGTTAATTCCCAAGGATCTCATTGCTGGTTAGCAAAAGAACCTGGGGTAGATTCTAATATAAAACCATAGGCTAGCTGCCTTTCATAGATATATCTTTCACCTTGGCTTTCACATCACTAGATCAGTGGATCACAAACTATTCTTCCCTGACCAGCTACGTCAGCATCACCTGGGACCGTGTTAGAAATGTCAATTCCTGGGCCCACCCCAAACCTACTGAATCAGAAACTCTGGGGGTGGAGCCCAGCACTCTGTTTTAACAAGCCCTCCAGGGGACTCTGATGCATTTCAATCTTGAGAAGCACTGGTCTACATAATCTTACTGGCTTTCCTGATATTTTATGATGTTCTGTGATTTTAGGCAAAAAATTTTAGGCAAAAAAAGAGTTGTGTTTTTAAACTAGATGAATGGTTCGTTTACATAAAAATAAAGTTACTTTTTGTGTTTGTTTTATTTTTTTAAATCAGTTGAGATTGAAGAAAGGAGTAGAGAGTTATGTTGTTTTCATATAACCAACTCAGGTTCCGGGAACATAATAGCTACTCAGTAAATGTTTGTTAAAGTCATTTGAGTATATTGTCTTGATTTTATTGGCATTTCTATATGTACTATATAAGGAATATATTGTAATGGTTAATTATATGGATCTTGGGATCAGATTGACCTGGCTGTGAATCTCAGCTCTGCCACTAACTGGTTGTAGGACCTTGGATGCATTACTTAAACCTTTCTGAGCCTCACTTTCTCATCTCTATGATGGAGATAATTATATACCTACTCCTCTGTATTGTTATGAGGATAAATAAGAAAAATGCATGCAAAGAGTTTAATATAGTGCCCTGTACATAGTAATTGCTTAGTAATGGCAGCTATTATTATGATGATGATTATTAGCATAATCATCATTACCATCATCATCATCATTTGTTCTCAAGTAGGATGGATTATTCATTGGACACAGATTTGGCATAAATTTAAAACTGGTAGGTATTTTTTTAGTATTCCAAAGGTTATGGTGCCCATGAAAATGTGTGTTTACTCTGAATGTTATTTGAATGTTCTCAGGCTTTTCAAAGTGAGTTTAGGGCACAGCCTGGAGAAACATTTCCTAGGACTCCCCAGATATGATTCACTCTCCAATTAAACATTTTAGATGAATTTGCCTATAGTGGGTTTTCCTTCTGAAATATAAAAACACATCAGAACACAAAATTATATCTTAAATATATTCTCACACGTAGACAGTTTTAAGAAATTTGCCTCATACCCTGTCTAGCATATAGCAGTGTGGGGGCAGGGGATAACAGAAGGTCCTAGTAATAAAAACTTGGCTGCCTTTTCCCACATAAGCTTTATGTTTCACTGAGTCTTAGGAATCTGGTTGAGATAATGTAAATCTTGCTTAATCTTCAAATTTAGGAATTAGGACAAAATACAGCAATCAATATTCCTCCCCAGACCAAAAGATACCCTCCAAGGAGCCAGTCACACCTTCTTTTCCAGATTTCTTTAAAGAATCACAGAAAAGCCTCATGTACCTTCCACTTCCGGTCAGGGAGCCAGGAAAAGTAGCTACACCTGGATTGAGTTTGGGTGGCGGTGTCCCATGCAAATTCTCCTTTCAAGTCATTTTCAGAATTTCAATGCTGCCAACTTTTATTAACAATTCTCCATGTTTCTGTCATTCGGGGGAAAGGAGGAAACAGTCTCCCTGGTGGATTTCTTGTCAGAGAGGCATGAGTATATTACAGCCTCTCAATTTTTGAAGTAAGCTTCATTTCAGGAGATGAAACAAAGGTAACTCTTAACATCTGCCAATATGTTTTTGGTCCTTATACCAAAGAAAGTGAAATAGCCACAAATTCTAAGGAAAGAAATCACACTTTATAATTTATTCAATTAAAAGATGTGATATGCTGGACTGAGTCTACTTTGGCCAGCAAATTGTCATCGCCAAATGCTTTTAGGAAGAAGCATCTGAACTGCAAGAGCCTTTTTGGTTAAGTTTTGAACACCTTCAGGATTAGCTGAGTTCCCCAGATGCTCTAGCAAATGATCCTCAGTTGATGAAAACGTGTTCAGCTTTAGGGGCAAGACCTTTGGTCTGAAGTTCATTTTCATGTAAAAAAGAATTACCAGAAAATATCTATTTTTTAACAAAATATATTCTTGTCCTTTTGCAAGTCTACAAAAATAAAACCTACTTAAAATTCCACACTCGTGTAGATGTGGCCTTAGGGAGACCCATTAGACACAGAGATGATTAATTCTCCCCTAATTCTCCCCTTGGAATCTTATTTGCTTCTTCAGCTGATTGCTCATATAGAATCTTACTTACCAAGTACTTAAGTATTTAAGTGCCTTATCATTCTTGGAAATCACCACTCGCTAGCCTGCCTCTGAGAGTGAGAAGAGGTGCACGCATGCACAGCTTCCTAAATGGGCAAAGCAGTTCACTCTCCATCCAACTCCGCCCCACAAAATCGTCTTCACATTTGCCCCCACCAAAGCAAAAAACAAAAAGCCCAGCCTTAAAATACTTCTTTGTAGAGCATGAGCCCTTACAATACAGGTGCCTGTCAGACATCTCAATATTGGACACTCTATAATTTGTGGACCCCAATTCCTTCAAATTGTGATTAATCCTTGCAAGCAGCAGGGAGGGAGAGGGGAATGAACCATTAATGGATTATAATTTCTAAATGTCTGCTAGACATTTCTCCTTGGATATCCTCTGGCACAATGAACTTAAGATGCTCTAAACAAAAATCATTATTTATACCCTGAGCCCCTGCAAAAAGGGGCTCCTGATTTCCCCATTTCTATCCACAACCCACTCAAAACCTCAGAGGCATCCCCAGCTGTTTCCTAACGCTCTTAAAATGCATATCATCATTTGTCATTATTTCTTGTTATTACTAAATTCAAACTCCCCAGTCTTCTTCTAATCTCTTTCCTCCTTTTCATTCTCAGCAATGTCCCTTGTTCCAGCCTCCAGTGCCCACCCCCCAGCATTGAACAGCTTCCCCCTTGGCCCCCAGCCTCCCATTTCCTCCCCCTATAATCAGTCCTCCACATCCACTACGAGAGAGCTTTCTAAAAACACAGGCTTGATCACGTCACTAAAAGCCTTTAAATAATAAGAGAAAAGAGGTAAGAGGATAAAAGCTGAGTGGGGTTATCAGAACTCATACTTTAGTGCTCAAAATGAACAATTATCTTGATTTTAAGTATACCCAAGTCATTTTCCTAAGAATTACAATTGTTAGCGGAACTCTTTACTACAGTGGTTGTAGGCAAGACTATTATATCTACGTTATGGCCTTAACCACATTATGTCAGGAATATATTATATGTAGTTGTATTTCCAGGAATTTTGTTTAACATGGTTTATCCAAACATATACAGTGATGAATTCTGTTGGTCATGCAACATTTACTGAGCATTTACTACCTAGTAAAGATGCTGTGCTGTGCATTTAGAGTACAAACATAACATGGTTCCTGCCCTCACGGAACTTTATCTGACTTTCTGAAAGAAATGTAAAGCTTTCAATAACTATTATCTATGGGATCAAGTCCAAACTTCTCATTATGAAACATAATGGAACAAATATTTGCTGAATATTACTCTGAGCAAGGACAAGGACATTTACCAGGCCTCTCTCATGAAACCTTTCCTGAACACCCCAGTTGCCACTTGTCAGCTACATGACCAGGGTAACTTACTTCTTGAGTCTCACTTTCATTGCCTGTAAAATGGGAAAAATTATAGTATCTGCATCACAGAGAAGCAGTAATGATTAAGTGCTTTCCTGATATGAAATATTAAATTCTTAGTACAGGGTTTGGTCCACAGTAAGTGCTAAAGTAGTTGGAGCTACTATTGTTATGCTTCATGATTCTTCTTTGGGATGCTTTTCTTCTAAAATGTAAATGTGTTTTTGAGGAGGAATCTGTGAAATTATTCAAGCTGAAGTTTGTTACAGAATTTCCTACTAATAAAAGTTCCCAGGAAGAGGACTGGGTACTAAGGCTGGGTAAAGACATGGAACTAAAAGTAGACTTACCATTAGATTCAGCAATCTCACTAGTGGGTATCTACCCAAAGGAAAAGTAGTCATTTTATCAAAAAGACAGCTGCACTTACATGTTTATCACAAGTTTATCTTAAACTAACCTTGCCCAGCCTGGATTCACTGGTGGAAATCCTCTTTTCTTAGGGATTTGTAGAGGTCACCATCATGTCCACTAAAGTTCAAAAGAAACTCTACTGCTGGCAGCAGCTCTTGCTTGAGAGAAGGTTCCCTGTAGCTTTCCATGTGAAGAAGAGGCTGGGTATGACACCGTGGTCTGTGAAAATCACTCTAAATTGCCATAATTGCTCTCAACCAGTGAACACAGAGTTACATTAGTATTTAACACATTGACTGCCATACTAGAAAAAAAATTTTCCTTGGGGCCATGGTGTTTTATTACAAAAATAAGAGTTAAAAACTTTGAAAACAAAATAATTCTTCTAATTTAAGGAAAAGTTTGTTATTTTTTATTGTTTTTTTGTGCATAAGTTATATGCAACTTGAAAAATAGTTCACGTGGCTCCCTAGGTAAAGAGATGTGTGAGTTACATACACTTCATGAGGCTCCAGGCTCAAAACTAGCATGAATTAAATACAACTCACATGGCAGTTAATGTGGAAAAATCATCCAAACAGCCAAGTGCTATGATTACACTAAATCAACCTAATTTCTAAATCACTGGAGTAAACCCTGTTGGATGTTGCCATATAAACTTGAAATAATTAAATAAGAGAGAGCAAACAACTTGGGTATCATATTGAGACAGTAGTGCCTGGCTCTGCTGCATTCAGCTGCCTTCTTCTAAGGTCTAATGCACCTCATTCAATGTGTTCAAGTGACCTCATTCTGTAAGGTTAGAGTTGTTGTTTTTTTTTAACCAGCTTAAATAACTTTATTTAAGTACTTTACTGTAAAGATTTAGAGGAACTCAAAGTAAGAAATGGAATAGGTCTGATGGGACCTATTCCATTTGGATGAGATGCTATCTGTCTCTCCTCTCTCATTCTCTCCCTTCTCTCTCTCTCTCTCTCTCTCTTTCTCTCTGAAGCTTGGCTTTTCTTTTTTTTTTTTTCTTTTTTTTAATTTTTTTTTTATTTCAAAATGTTGAGGGGTCACAGATGTTTTTGTTACAAGGATAGCTTTTATAATGCCCATGGCTATTAAGTGCACCCATCACCTGAATAGTGTTCATTGTACCTGTTAGGTATGTAAGGTTAGAATTTTAAATAGAGCCCTCATGAATTATTCATTCATTTGCCAAATGTTTAGTGAGCACATGCTATGTGCCTTACAATTCTCTTAGTGCTGAGAATATGGTGGTGAACAACAAGGTTCTAGCCTGCATGGAACTTTTCCTTCATGGGTCTCAGACAACTGACATGTGGATATATACATAATCTAGAGTGCTATGGAGGAAAATTAAGCAATGTGTGAGGATGAAGAGATCCCAAGGCAAGATTGGGATGGCAGGTATCTTAAACAGGCTGGTGCCATCTCTGAGGAGATGACGTCCCAGAGACCAGATAAGGAAGATCCTTGGAGGCTGAGGTTTTACTTCAGGTTTTATTCTTAGGCTGATGGGAGCTTCAGGAAAGTTTTGAACAGTGAAAGCATCAGATTTTTCTCTTGTAATGGAATTTTTTATTATGTTGCATTGTAGTAAAATACACATAACATAATATTGACCATCTTAACCATTTGTAAGTGTACGGTTCAGTGGCATCAAGTATGTTCACCATGTTGTGCAATCATCATCACCATCCATCTCCAAAAGATGAAGAACATTTTCATTTTTCCCAGCTGAAATTCTATGCCCATTAAGTAATAATTTCCCATTCCATTCCCTACATTCTCCTTAGTTCCTGCTAACCACCATTCCACTTTCTACCTCTATGAGTTTGACTACTATGGAAACCTCATATAAGTCATACAGTATCCTTTTATGACTGGCTTATTTCACTTAGCATAATGTCTTCAAGGTTCATCCATATTATACCATGTGACAGGATTTCCTTCCTTTATACGGCTAAATAATATTCCATTGTATGTATATGCAGTACCACACTGCATTTATCCATTCATTTGTCAATGAATATTTGGGTTATTTTCATCCCTTGGCTATTGTAAATAGTGCTGCCATTAATGTGGGTGTGCAATCATTTTCATTTTTAAAGGATCACCCTGACTACAGTGTTGAAATTAGACAGTAGATGTCAATGCCATGACTAGAAGCCAGAGATCAGTTAGGAGGCTGGGTAAGAAATAATAATAGTGATGGAGGAAGTGAGAAATCACCAAACTCTGACTTTAACTTGAAGATAAGACTGACAATTTGGGGTAAAGAAGTGGGCAGTTTTCTGTGCTTTATTTCTTCCTAGACTAACAGCTGGTTTAGTAGGATTCACTTCTCTCAACTGCCTATGGAAAGTCAGTGCTATGGTCTGAAGGTGTTCCCCATAATTCATGTGTGGGAAACTTAATCCCCAATGCAACAGTGTTAGGAAGTAAGACCTAATGGTAGGTGTTTAGGTCATAAGGATGTCACCCTCATGGATGGATTAATGCTGCTATAAAAATGGCTTGTGGAAATGAGTACACTTGCTTCTGTTCTTCTGCTATGTGAGCACACTGTGTTCCTCCCCTCTGGAGGATACAGCATTCAAGGCACCATCTTGGAAGTGGAGAACAGATTCTCATCACACAACTGAACATGCTGGTGACTTTATCTTAGATTTCTCACCTCCAGAACTGTGACATATTTCCATTCTTTACAAATTACCCAGTCTGTAGTATTCTGTTACAGTAGCACAAAACAAACTATGGCAGTCAGAAAATGCTACTTCTAGACAAGTCTGGTTATTTGTCTATGGTTAGATTGATAAAAGTACTAAGCAATCTTTAATCATAACTCAGCCAGTTAGAAGCCTGGGAGATTTCTCAGAGTACCAGAATACCTGAAGGAAACATTGAAAATGTTTGATTTTAACCATTTGTGATAAAAATGAAATATATTAGACTTTTCTCACCTAAAACATATTAGACTTTTCTCTCTGCCTTCTTGAATAGAGAACATTGAAAATATTTTAGAATTTTTTGAATGACTTTCTATCACAGTTCCAAAAGAGCAACTTTAGTACTGACCAAGATATATTATGAACAATGTCTTTGATGCTACTGAGGTGGACAGGGCTACAGTTTCCCACACTAAATAATATCAGAGTTCTGCACTTTTGATATTCTTGGGCTTTCTTACGGGAGATTTTCTATCTCCTTTCTTGTTAATGTGCCTGCAAGTACTGTCTTTTCTCTTCTTCCTACAAGCTTGGAGACCCTGTCCAACACTGTACCCTTCAGGTAGTAAGCACTTGATACATGTTTACAGAATGAAGAGAGCCAAGTGTATTTGTATCTTGGGCAAAAGAACACTGTAACAAAATGAGAGATTCATCAGTGTACAGCTTTGTGGTGGTTGTTTTGGCCCCTCAGGGGCCTCTTTGGTTTTCTTTCTAGTTTTCACATATATTCAGGGCCAATGAGTTTGCCGTATGACTTCACACAGTTGAGGGATTAAGCCATTGACAGCTGTTAAAAAAAGACCTGTTTGGACCATGCATGTTGATCCTAGGACAGGGAAGCCACAAAATGAGAAATCTCTTCCTGTCACATCTATTCTGGTCAGAGCCATACTGTAAGAAGATGTGCAATATTTGAAAGCACCAACTGTTTGGCATCTGTTTTAGGGAAATTCACAAGCACATTCTCAATGACAAAAGTAGTGTGTTATTTTCTTTATTTTCTTGCCAAAAATATGCATTCTGAAATATAGACTATTTGGATGGAGGCACATTTAAACTAGAAGTACATGTGAAAATACAGAATCTTAGAGCAAGAAGGGGTTCCAAGAGATGAGAGAAACAGGAAGACAGACAGATGTGGACATGAGGCTGGAGAGCACTCTCATTATTACAGTTTACATTGCATATTTCTAAGGGAAGTATCTCTGCAAAGCTATTCCTAGAATTCACTTTGCCTAAGAATGACCCTGTGTCTTATGAGGAATATACTAAGAGAGATTTATAATTGGTACTAACTCTGCTGATTACATGAATTTGAAGGACAAATTTGATAAGAGCATGAAAGCTGACTCCAAGTCATCTAACAATCAATAAATGATTATTGATTACTCATCTACCAGTAAATAATTATAGCTAGCTTATATTAAATACTTGGCATGTACCTTGCACTGTGATAAGTACTTTAAGTTAACTGATTTAATCACCATTCAATCCTACAAAATAGGTTTTATTATTTTCACTACTTTACAGATGAGAAAACTCAGGTTTAGAAAATGGGAGAGCTGGTATTTAAACCCAGGTTTGTGACACAAACAAATGGAAAAACATCCCATACTCATGTATTGGAAGAATTAACATTGTGAAAATGACCATACTGCCCAAAGCGATCTACAGATTCAATGTAATTTTTATCAAAGTAAACTAATGTCATTTTCCACAAAATTAGATAAAACAATTCTAAAGTTCACATAAAACCAAAGAAACAGTCCGAATAACCAAAGTATTTTTAAGCAAAAAGAATAAATCTGGAGGCATCACATTACCTGACTTCAAATTATACTACTAATAGAAGGCTATAGTAACCAAAACTGCATGGTAATAGTATAAAAGTAAACGCATAGATCAATGGAACAGAATGGAGAACCTGGAAATTAAAGCCAAATACCTACAACTGATCTTTGAGAAAGCATAGATAAACATACACTGGGGAAAGGACACCCTATTCAATAAATGGTGCTGAGAACATTGGAGAGTCATATGCAGAAGAATGAAACTGGCTCACTATCTCTTACCATATAGAAAAGTTAACCAAGATGCATTAAAGACTTTAATGTAAGACCATAATAATTCTAGAAGAAAAACTAGGAAAAAATTCTTCTGGATATTGACCTAGGCAAATAATTTATGACTAAGACCCCAAAAGCAAATGCAACAAAAACAAAAGCAAATAAATGTAACCTAATTGAATGCAAAAGCATCAGCATAGCAAAAGAAATAATCAACAGAGTAAATAGACAAGCTTCAGAATGGGAGAAAATATTCACAAACTGTACAGCCAACAAAGGACTAAAATTCAGAATCTACAAGGAGCTCAAACAAATCTGCAAGAAAAAAACAATCCCATCAAAAAGTAGGCAAAAGACATGGACATTTTTCAAAAGAAGATAGACCAATGGGCAACAAACATAAAAAACGTTCAACATTACTAACCATCAGGGAAATGCAAATTAAAACCACAATGATATACCATCTTACCCTGGTGAGAATGGCCATTATTAAAAAGTCAAAAACAACAGATGCTGACGTGAATGCAGAGAAAAAAGGACACTTACTTATACATTGTCGGTGGGACTGCAAATTTGTGCAGCCTCTATGCAAAACAGTATGGAGATTCTTCAAAGAACTAAAAGTAGACTTACCATTTGATTCAGCAATCTCACTACTGGGTATCTACCCAAAGGAAAAGAAGTCATTATATCAAAAAGACACCTGGACTCATATGTTTATCACAGGACAATCCAAAATTGCAAAGATATGGAATCAACCTATCAGCTGATGACTGGATAAAGAAAATGTGGTGTGTGTGTGTGTGTGTGTGTGTGTGTGTGTGTGTACATGGAATACTGCTCATCAATAAAAAAGAATGAAATAATAGTTTGTACAGCAACTTGCTTAGAACCGGAGGCCATTGTCCTAAGTGAAGTAATTCAGGAACAGAAAATCAAATACCACATGTTCTCACTTATAAGTGGCAGCTAAGCTGTGTGTACTCAGGGGCATACGGAGTGGTACAATAGATATTGAAGACTCAGAAGGGGGAGGGGAGGGAGGGAAGAAAAATTATCTATTGAGTACAATGTACACTATTCAGGTGACAGGTACACCAAAAACCCAGACTTTACCACTATACAATTCATCTATGTAACCAAAAACCACTTGTACCCCTTAATCAATTGAAATTAAAAAAAAAACAAAACAGGGTTATCTGAGGCCAAAGCTAGTGCTCTTAACCACTATACCATGCTGCATGTAATAGCAAGAGAATCAGAAACCCTGGGTTTTTGCTAAGTGCCCAGAAGACTAGAGCTGAATGTAACCAATAGGGTAACACTGTTCATAGGCCAGAGGTCTCCAAGGCAGCTGGTTCTTGCAAGAATACAAAGCCTCATAGAAGCCAACAGCGTTTAGCACAGACACAGCTACAAACTAAGCCCTAGAAGTGCTAAGAGAGGGGGAAACTAAAGGAATAAGAACAAGAAATTGGGATGCTTAGAGAAACAGTTAATGGATCCAGGGTGCTGATTATTGTACTCAGAAAGGAAACCATGGTGCTCGCTTTGGCAGCACATATATTAAAATTGGAACGATACAGAGAAGATTAGCATGGCCCCTGCGCAAGGATGACACGCAAATTCGTGAAGCGTTCCATATTTTTATGCAAATCAAAACTACAATGAGATATCACTTAACTCCAGTGAGAATGGCCTTTATCAAAAAGTCTCCAAATAACAAATGCTGGCGTGGATGCGGAGAGAGAGGAACACTCCTACACTGCTGGTGGGACTGCAAACTAGTTCAGCCTCTGTGGAAAGCAATATGGAGATACCTGAAAGCGATACAAGTGAATCTACCATTTGACCCAGCAATCCCATTACTGGGCATCTACCCAAAAGATCCAATGACACTCTATAAAAAAGACACCTGCACTCGAATGTTTATAGCAGCACAATTCATAATCGCAAGGCTGTGGAAACAGCCCAAGTGCCCATCAATCCAAGAATGGATTAATAAAATGTGGTATATGTATACCATGGAGTACTATTCAGCTCTAAGAAACAACGGTGATACAGCACATCTTATATTTTCCTGGTTAGAGCTGGAACCCATACTACTAAGTGAAGTATCCCAAGAATGGAAAAACAA
>VSMD01128193.1:0-120907 GCA_008750895.1 Mirza zaza | reverse complement strand
CTTTTTTTTTTTTTTGGAACGGTCTCATTCTGTCACCTGGGCTTGGGGGCAGTGGCGTCAGTCTAACTCACAGCAACCTGAAACTCCTGGGTTCAAGCGATCCTCCTGCCTCAGCCTTCAGAGTAGCTGGGACTACAGGAGCATGCCACTGGGCCAGGATACTTCGTCTATTTTTTTGTAAAGAATGGGGTGTTGCTCTTGCTCAGGCTCAATGACATCATCTGCAAAATGGGAGGTGGGAGGGCAAATAATAGTGACATTGATAGAACAGTAGTGAGGACTAAATGAGACACAGTGCATATACGGCTCTGGGAACATAACAGTGAATTTAATAACCAAACCAAGCAGGAGGATTCCTAACTTAAAGGAAGGCTCACCAATTTTAGAACTGAGATTCGGGGAGAAGCTGAGTGTGTTTGGTGACCTGTGGCCCTCGGCCTTGAATACGTCACAGGGGTGAGGGCCCGGGGAGCGGTGCAGACTCCAGCCGATCCTGGCTCCCCTTTCTCCGTGCTTGTCTGCAGGCAAAGCCACAGTAGGCACAACAGGAAGGCAGGACAAATTCCCCCCAGCACGGTGGGGACACTCCCATCACTGGCAACAGGGCTGACCTCACAGCAAAGACTGCTTTCTCACATTGCTCATGAGGGAGAAGTCAGGGACTCGATGTCCCCTGGTCCCTACACATCCCTCAGCCAAGACACAGCTCAGACCTGGATCTGGGGACTCTGCAGAGGTATCGACGCTCGGGCGAGAGCAAGGTCAAGAAAAGTAGACGAGAAGAAAGGCCTGGTCGTGTCTGGATGCTTCCACCCCAAGCCTGTATATTTAGCCCAAAATTCATTGGACATTTACTATAGCCTCTTGTTCATTCCAAAATTTACCATTGATTTAATGACAACTCTTGGGGGGCAGGGTGTTTAGAGTGGAAGGAGAAATACCATTAAATTGTGGACAAGTTTATTTACTGATCAAAAATAGTTTGATTTTTTTTTTTAATCTTTCAAAGTCACAAGAATTTTTGATGGAGCCTCTTCATGTTCTGAATCCTAAACTCTTCTGAATGACTTTGGACCACAGACGATCCTGCTATCATTTTGACATGCTTCTCTTTATCACAGCTTGTGCTCCTTGACCTCTTTTATGTCCTCAGGATGGATAATATAATTTTGAGTCAAATGGAAGAATATTGGGTTCTCGTCTACAGTTTCTACTTAGTAAAACTTATAATCCTCTAATTGAATTAGGTGCTGAAGAAGTTAAAGGGCTTCTCTGAAAAGTCATTGCAAGCTGTGTGATGAATAGATGTACAGTCCCTGCCTAGTCCTTCATGGCCCATGAATCAATTAACACCCATCTCTCCCAGCTTTGAAAAATTCCATGATTTATTAGGCCCAGATACTTGGTGAAGTTAGAACACGCTCAGCAATGCCAAGGTAAAGCTTATTCATCTTCTTAGCAAGTTTCTGTGGCTCCTCTAGTGGTCTTTTGACTTTTCTTGCTACTCAGGGTATAAACATTCTCCTTCCTCTTAGGAAAATCTTCTTTTGTGCATCTAGTGGGAAATAGTGTCTTGAATGATGGAAGCCAAAGAGGTCAAACATTCATTCTTCCCTACCTCCTGGCACTGGGAGTGTAGTTAAATGATACAGCCTGGGTCAAGCAGAACTCATGCCTATAATGTTGAATCTTGAGGGTCTAGCATGAAAACATCAAGAGTCCGCTGGCATTGGTGGTATCGAGAGTCCAGCAGGCACTGCACTGAACTCCCAGTGCTGGCTTTGTCAGTGATTGCACCCTCAGTAGAATGATCCTGTGGCATGATGATCTTGGCTGGGCTTGGGGCTGCTAAACCTCCCTGGATTTTGCTAATTTTCTGAGTCTGGTTGCTTGCTTTACCCTCAATACCCATGAGCTTCCTGTGGTTTCTGTCCACTTACATAGGCCAGGGTTGATTTCTGTTTGCTTTGAGGGTACATGGGATTTGTCTTAATCAGTTACGGTAAGACACACAGACATGGGCATGACTCTTATTAAGGAAAAAGCTTTTACTGATAGTTGCTTAGAAACAGGAGGCACAGCATGCCATGCAGGGCCACAGAGAAGCACAGGGTCAGGCAGGGGACACAGGGAGGGAGGGGAAATGCAGGCAAGAGCCTTTATTGTGGTTTTTGCTGGAAGGATTGGGTGAGGCAGGGTGTAAGAAGGCTTAGGGTTAGGTAGTTTGGATAATTTCTCTGGGTTAGAGGAGCTGTTCCTAGCTATCTAGTACCTGGCCCTTGGGTAATAAGGACAGGTGGACAGTGGCCCAGAGTGTGATAGCCCCGTATAAAGGGGGCAGTGGTGAGTACGGGCTTTGGATTGGTTGGTTTGCACATGGAAGGCGCACTCTCAGGTGAGTCATTGCCTAGCCCTGAGAGGGGTAGTCCCTCCAGGCTCATTATGGCCTCAAGATGTCAAAGTATCAAATACAGAAATGAGAAAACATGGTTATCACCGTAACATGTACAACCCTGACTGTACAACTTCGAATTTGAAGAGTTCTGATTTCAGAATATTCAATGTGAAACATGAAGAAGAGCATGAGTCTTACACCAAGAGGATATGTGGAGAGTGCCCAGTACTGTCCTGAGCCCTCTGCACACACCTTCCTATCAAATCCTTGCAGCAGTCCTATGAAGTCATGATTTTGATTCCAGATTTATGCATGAGGAAATTGAGTGTCAGAGGGTCATAAATGACTTTGGCAAAGCCAGGCATATAAAAGGAAAGCCAGGACTTGAACTCTTTGGAGTCTGTGTGACCCCAGAACCATGTTTGTACTCACTACAACTATAGCCTCTGCATTGTGCTTCTGTGGGGAGGCAGGGTTGGGTGGGCTGTGGGACAGATGCAGGACTAAGTGGGAAGTCAGACACCAGGATAAGTTGGGGAAACTAATTCCACTGCCAGGGGAGACAGCACCTTGTTTTATTTTTTAGGAAAATGTATAACAAATCAAAAGTAAAGAGAATACTAAAATGAAGCCCAGTATCCATCAGCATGATGCAGTCAGTCTTGTTTCCTCTTCACCGTCACCCCCTGGTAGGGTGTCCAACTATCTCAGTTTGACCACAACTTTCCCAGTTTTAGCTCTGGTGTCGAGAGTCGTAGGAATTCCTTCGGTCCCATGCAAACCAGGATGGTTGGCCACCCTATGGCCTCCCTTTTGCGTTGTCTCGAAACAGTTCCAAAATGGGATATCATTTTATTCATTATTATTGCAGAATATGTCTTTGAAACATCAAGACTTGAAATATATATAACCGTGGTACCAGCATCACACCTAAAAACAATGCCTTAATATCATAAAATACCCAATTCCTGTACAAATTTCCTCACTTACCACAAGTCCCTGTGTTTTATATGTGTGCAATACCATTAATTGTATTGAATTAGAGTCTTAGGTCCACAATACTGCATTAGGTTGGTATATCTCGAGTCTCTTTTAATTTGAAATTCCTCTTCCTACTTTTTTCCTCCTCTTTTATCTTACTTGAAAATCTGATTTCCCATGTTGTGGATTTTGCTGCTTCATACCTGCAGCATCACAGAACATATTCTATCCTCTGTGAGTCCTATAAATTGGTAGTTAGGTCCAGGTTCAATTTGTGTGGGGGAGAAGGGAATGAAATTTCATTCCTACTTCATCACATCAAGATGCATACCAAGTCTGGTATGCAACTCTCTTGAAGATTTACCAGTTGGGTGTAAGTGTTATCAGCCTCATCTGCCATTATAAAGCTCTTCCCTAGCTTTTCCCCCAATTATTTTAGCCACTATTGATGATCATTGCCTAGACCCATTATTTTTTTAGGGGTACAAAGTGGCAGTAGTCTTTGCTTCTAATCGTTTCTTCACTGGTAGCTGAGATTTTTCTGAAAGAAGAACTCTCCATCATCAACCCTTTGATTATCCCAAAGTAGAGTTTATACAGGAAAATCATGTTGAACTTTTTGTGTTTTCCTTTCATTCTCAGTTTTCAGAAAAATAAGTTGGTGACCTAACATGTCCAGTGGTTGACCGCTGAGGTTTTCTTATTTTTTAAGTATTATTTTGAACTCATTTTTTTGGTTTAAATTTATTGCATTTATTCTTTTTTGAAGCTAATATTAAACAAATTTTGTCCAGTAGAGATAACTTCTTGGGACTGCTCTTTTCAATCCTTTTGACCTAAGCCCAGTGGTCTTTGATAACTCTCTTGCCTTTTCGTACAATAAGATGTTCTGGGTTCACCTTTTGTATTTCCTGCCCCAGACCGGGAATGGATCACTGATTCAAGGATTCGTAGTTCCTTTTAGTGGGAAATAGTATTTAGAAACCACAGTCTGGGCTATGTCATTGTTTATAGGCCTTTTATGTAGATAAAGTTAGGAAGTTAATATATTTTTTTTCTTTTTTAAAGAGGAAACGCATCAGGCATTCCTGTTGATATCTCCAGCTTACATTTAAGATCAGAGGGTTTATACTGAAGTTTTCTGATTCTGTGCTTGGGTATTGCTTCCCTGTGACAAAATCCTTGGCCCCACTAACACCAACATAATTACTCACTTGCTTTATCCTACCACATTCTAACAATAGTTCCAGAATAACAGCATCAGTCTAACAATATGATAACTGAAAATAACTTGCAAGTTCTTTACAGTTATTTGTTGTTTTTTTGTTCTTTTTTTTTTTTTTTTTTGGGACAGAGTCTCGCTTTGTTGCCCAGGCTAGAGTAAATGCTGTGGCATCAGCCTAGCTCACAGTAACCTCAAACTCCTGGGCTCAACTGATCTTCCTGCCTCAGCTTCTTGAGTAGCTGGGACTACAGGCCTGTGCCACCATGCCTGGCTGTTTTTTTCTATATGTATTAGTTGGCCAATTAATTTCTTTCTATTTTTAGTAGAGATGGGGTCTTGCTCTTGCTCAGGCTGGTTTCGAACTCCTGACCTCGAGCAGTCCTCCCACCTTTGCCTCCCAGAGTGCTAGGATTACAGGCGTGAGCCACGGCACCTGGCTTCTTTACAGTTACTTTTAACCTTAGGCTGTATCCTAGTAGGGTATATGGGCAAATTACTGTATTTTAAAGTTAGGTAACAGTTTCTCACTGTTTAGCCACCAGCTTGATACAGTTTAGCTCATTTGCTTCATTTTGCTTTAGGTTTGAAGGGATTGGTTTTAAATTTTTTTATATAATTTTTTAAAAATTCAAAATATTAAAAGGGCATAAATGTTTTTGTTACATGGATACCTTGTATAATGCTTAAGTCGGGGCTTTTAGTGTGCCTGTCCCCAGAACAGTGTTCATTGCTCCCACCTTCCCCCATTCTTGGTTTCCAATGTCCTTTATAGCTCTTTGTGCCCATGTATGTCCGTCAGTTTAGCTCCCAATTATTAGAGCATACATGTAGTGTTTATTCTTCCATTCCTGACATATTTCATTCAGGATAATGGTCTCCAGTTCCACTCAAGTTGCTACAGAAGACATTGTTTCATTCCTTTTTATGACTGAGTAGTACACCATGGTGTGTGTATGTGTGTGTGTGTATGTATATATGTGTGTGTGTGTGTATGTGTGTGTGTATATAACATTTTCTTTATCCAGTTATGAATTGATGAGTACTTAGGTTGATTCCACATCTTTGCTATTGTGAATTACGCTGTGACAAACATTTGGGTGTGGGTGTCTTTTTGATAAAATGACTTCTTTTCCTTTGGGTAGATACACAGTGGTGGGATTTGCTGGGTCAAATGTTAAGTCAACATTTCTTTGAGGAGTCTCCATACCGTTTTCTGTAGAGACTATTCTAGTTTGTAGTCCCACCAACAGTGTATAAGTGTTCCTTTCTCTCTGCATTCATGCCAGCATCTACTGTTTGTTAACTTTTTACTAATGGCCATTCTGACAGGGGTATGGTGGTATCTCATTGTGGTTTTAATTTGCATTTCCCTGATGATTAGTGATGTTAAGCATTTTTTCATATATTTGTTGGCCATTTGTCTATCTTTTGAAAAATTTCTGTTCGTATCCTTTGCCCACTCTTTAATGGGATTGGTTGGTTTTTTTCTTGCTGATGTGAGTTCTTTGTAGATTCTTGGTATTAGCCTTTTATCTGATGTATATTTGGAGAATATTTTCTCCCATTCTGTAAGTTGTCTAATTATTTACTTTGCTATGCAGAAGCATTTTAATTTGAATTCCCTTTATTTTTGTTATTGCTATATTTGCCTTTGGGGTCTTAGTCATAAATTCTTTGCCTAGGCCATGTCTAGAAGAGTTTTTCCTACGTTGTCTTCTAGAATTGTTATGGTTTCATGCCTTACATTTAAGTCTTTTATCACATTGAATTAATTTTTGTATATGGTGACAGATAAGAGGTCCAGTTTCATTCTTCTGTGTGTGGCTATGCAGTTTTCCCCAGCACCATTTATTGAATAGAACTTTCTTTTCTCTGTGTGTGTTATTGTCTGTTTTGTCAAAGATCAGTTGGTTGTAGGTGAATGGTTTTATTTCTGGGTTCTCTATTCTGTTCCATGAGTCTATGTCTCTATTTTTATACCAGTATATAATTTTATTTTATAGTTTTGTAGAATATTTACATGTTTAAAGAGTAAAATCTTTGGAACAGATTGCATTCTGAGAAGTCTAGTTTCTACTCCCTCCACTTTACATTTCTCACTACTTCCATTAGGTGACTTTGTTTTTAGTTTTTGCTTATTCTATCATTTCTTACATATATGCATACACACATATGTGTATATATAAGAACAAATGAATATATTTTCATATCTGCTCCCTTTCTTAGGTAAAAAGTAGTATGCTATAACTATTATTTTGCACCTTGCTTTTTTACTTAGTATGTGTCCTAGAGATCACATCTTAGAAATACATAGAGATATAGGCAATTCTCATAATTCATAGTAGTTATATTCTGTGAAGTCCCCATGAACACTGGATTAGTAAATCCTGATTAGTAGATCATTGCTTCTAGGGGAAACACATAGTTAGGTTCTTGTGAACCTCAGGTCGGAACATTTTCACCAACCACTCAATAAAAAAACCTCGTTTTAGGTGTGTTTCTGTTTAAAGACTCTTTAGTTAATACATATCATTAATTCATGAACATAGAACTCGGGCACTATAACTCATGCCTTAACAAAGCTTATCTAACATGTTTTTTGTTTTGTTTTGTTTTTCTCCGCAAGGCATTTCACAGTCGTCTTGTGCGTAGGAACACTGGTATGTACTTTAGTACTATGCTTGGGGGCCATTTTAAATAGTTAAATCATCACCAAAATGCACAAAATGTGGCACTACATAGACAGTGTAAAGGACACTTACATTTACAGCATGAGAGATGGAACAGAGTGTCTCCTTGTTTGACCTCAGCTGGGAACATGCACACGTTTTTGCTAATCTGTGCACACGCATGTCTGCAAATACTGTGAATGTGCCTTCAATACTGAATTTGGGGTTTCAAATTTAGTGGGTAAATCTGCAACTATGGAATAATGAGGACTGATTATATTCCTCCTTCCTTTTTTATAATAGTGTAGTGTACTCCATTGTGTGGATGTATTATCATTTATTTAACCAGGTCTATAGATGGACATTTGGGTATTTTCCAATCTTTTGCTATCACACATAGTACTACAATGAGTAGGCTTGTGCATTTGCGCGTTCATATTTTTGACAACTCCTTGGAGTACAGTCCTTGAAGTTGGATTGCTGAGTCAAAGGATACATGCATACATAGTTTTTTGATAAGAGTTGCTAATTTTCTCTTCATAAGGATTGTACAGTTTTTGCCATTCCCACCAGCATAGATGAAAGAGCCTGTTTCCCCGGAGCCTCCACAACAGAATACATTGTCCATCTTTTGGATATGGACAACCTAATAGGTGATAAATGGTTATCTCAGTGTCTTAACTGGCATCCCTCTTATGCCAGTTGCATAAGGGGCACTTGCATTTCTTTCTTTTTTTTTTTGCAAATTTATGGTTCACCTATCTTGTGAAAGGCGGCAGCTTCTTATTGGCAGGGAAGATGAGAAGGAATATATTAATAAAATACTCTGAGAGTATGCTTTCCCAGTAAGTAGGCAAAGGCATGAAGGAACAGGGGCAGTGGGCAGGATCCTTGGGGCCGAGCAGGTGTTAGTCTCCAAGCAGAAACCAGAGTCACATCCGTAAGGCAAGCTTCCCATCACAGGGAGGGGCTGTGGTCTGAAAGAAGGCATTGGGCTCCCATCCAATGGTCTTGGGCTTACAGTATATTAATAGTTGGGAGGGAGAAAGTGTGGCAACAGGGGCTAGACAGGGAAACCTCAGATCTCAGAAAAAGGGAGCAAGTAGAAGCCTTGCCACGTGGAATTGGTTCAATATGGTGGAGAAAGGCACTTAACTGAATCATCGTCGCATTAAGAGCACTGGCGCGGGACTCATGAAACAGAGCCCTTTTCTTCCATTTAGTAGTTACATGATCTTGCCTGAGTTTCACTATATTCCTGGTCCTCACTTTCCTCATTGTATAAACAATAGATGTGACTTCCTGGAGTTTCTGTGAAGATTAAAAATGATGTTTTTGCATAAAGGATTTTGCATAATGTCAGGTACATACCAAAGGAGCAGTGAGTAATAACTATTAGTATGATAAAGGAGGAAATTTTCTACCTTCATCAGGACATATCTAAGAGTGAAGAAGGGCAAGGACTGTAGGTGGGAAGCTTGGATGTCTCCTGCCACATAGAACAGGGGCTACAGGAAGAGGTGAGAGTTGCCTGTTGTGCCATGGACCATGCCTCAAGGAAGAGAAGATAGCCTATGACACTCTGCACAGAAGAAATTTTAAGTGGCTTCCTTCAGGGGCACATTTAAAAATTTTCTTTCGTATCCATGTTAATTAAATTTGTGTCCTTGGCGACTAGGTTCAGGCATGCTCCTGTTAGTAAGAATACCCTGATATAGTTCCGGATCAGTCAGCCCTCTCCCATCTTGATCCATGATTGTGGGTGGTGACAGTGTTTCTCTCCCAACTTCCCTCACTAGATGGGAAGAGATGTGAACTGGATCCAAGCTCGTTTATACTTAGAACTGTGCATTTGCCTCAGTGGTTGGTTCAGGGAGGGGTATGTGACCCAAACAGAGCCAATGGGGCACAGTGACCTTTTTGGTAGTCCTTGAGGTAAGAGATGCTTACTCTTTGCATAAGGAATTTGAAACCAAGAGAATGTAAGTTCTGAAGACACTACCGTTGTCTTTTGACCATGACAGAAGTAATTGCCAAATTAAAAAAAACAAAAAAATAAAAAATGAAGGCCAACATGAGGTGAGTCCAGTTGCAATTTAAAGAGAGAGGAATTAGATCTTGTTAACATCATTTTTGCCCCTGATCAAGCCATGCCTGAGGTTGGACCACCCCCTGAATTTTTCAGTTATGTGGGTGGATAAATTCCCTTTGTGCTATGGTTGGTGCAGACAGAGGTTTGTGTTACACTGGATGAATATTAACGGAGTGGCCAAGGGGTATGGTCCTCCCCAGTCTGCTTGTTTTTCGAATGCAGAGCACCTCTTCTATGCCAGGCCACTGCTAATCTTCCTAGAAATTCAAAGCATCTTCCGGGCTCCAGGGCAATAGATCCTTAATCTCTAGATGCTAAAGGGCTGGGAAGCAAGCACGGGATTTGTGTACTAAATTTTGATTCAATCAATTTCACTTTGAGAGGCAGCAGGTGTAGCGTTTCATTACAGACACTTCGAACTCCGAGATCCTGCCCCTGTCCTCTGATCTGGTTCCTGCCTGTCGGTACTCATATGGCCTGTTGAGAGACCATTATTAAGACAGAATTTGTATAGATTATTTTCAAGCCAACAAAAGAATTTTCTTGTTATTTATTCACAGGGTCTAGTGTGTAATATAAATTTAGCCAATTCGAAGAGCCTGGCTCACTGATCTTGTTAGAGAGAGCCAAAGGCTATTGTCTGCTGTTCACACCAAGATAGAACTCCTGCTGGAAATCTCATTTCTAATTGCAGGAGGGTCATTTTAGAATGCAGGGAGACCTGTGCTTCCCAAGTTTTACAGAGCGTAAGGCAGCAATGTGTTCTGAATCTCCAGAGAGCTTCCAGAATATGATAAAACTGAATGTGCACTTGGTCTGCCCCCTGCAGAGAACACCCTGGAATCTTTTGCCTAATGCATATGGCAGAAACAAAACTGGGAACTGGCCTGGTGCAGAAAGTCCCAGGAGATGGCCCGGAAGTGGCCTAAAATTATACACTAAAAATATGCATGGGCCCTTTCAGCACAGGATTTTGGTTCAAGCTACTGACCCCTAAAGTACTCCATGGGAATGTTAGGTTTGTGCGCATGACAATTTCAGAATGGGAGAACTGTTTTCTAAATCATCCCAGAAATCTAAAAGTTAAGAACCTGTTTTCCAATTTTTATCTAACCTTAGAATGATGGGTTGCTTTTATACTATCACGTGTTTATTGAAAAAAAAATACCTAGCGAATAGTAAAAGGTATAAAGCAGAAATAATTGTACCACCGAGAGAGACAGTCATTATTTATTTTGAGGTTATGTCATTCAGCATTGTTTGGCACACAGTCGTATATCAGTGTAAGTTATAATTGTTCCTGTTTACAAAAACCAGTGGAAACCTTTGACATTGATTCATATATGGCTTTATTTTTCTTAACATTGAATACACTTTTGTGCCATTAAAAAACTTCCATTGCTTTATTTTCAGTGGCTATGTAGTAATTCTCTATTATGTGACTAAATCATAATTTGTTTACCTAAACTCCCTATTGTTGGATATTTAGGCTGTCTCTCTCTCTTTCTCCCCCACCCTTTCTTGCTTTTATGTGTATTGTTATAAAGAGTACTGTGCTAAACATTCTTATAGAAAAAAATCATTGCACATGTCTATTATGGCTCCCAAGGATAAATGCCTTCAAGTTACATGTGTGGGTCAGAGGGCAGGGTATTTATAAGACATTTCTAATACATATTGCTAAAATGCCCTCCAAAAACATTTTAATATTTTATACTACCACAAACAGTGAATGAGTAACAGTTCCTGTTTTGATACACTCTTACCAAAGCTATGTATGTTTTTAATTCGCCATTTCTAAATTCTCCTTGCATGTCCTGTTTTCAGATGCTATCATTTCTAGGTGCTCAACAATTCATGCCATATCTGTCCTTGGTGGAGAAAACTATGTTAATGTAATTGCTCTGATAGAGGGACAAGAGTTTTTGAAATCACAAGGCCTCGGTCATATCTTCTAAGATAGGCAGTGTTTGATTATCTCGTACATCATAAAAAAAAAACCATGCCTCAACACTTAATAACAGTTGTATTCTATGCTGTGGTTCTGTGTATTGACTGAGCTTAGTTGGGAGGTTCTTCTGCTTTATATGGTGTTGACTGAGATTGAAAAATAATCTGAGGGCTTAACGGGGCTGGAAAAACTAGGATGGGTCACTCATACGGCTGGCAGGGTGTGCTGGCTGCCAGCCAGGTACTCAGCCAGGGCTGTGGACCAGAGCATCTTGGGTCTCTTGCACTCGGTCTCTCCATGTAACTTGAGTTCCTTACAACCTGGTGCCTGAGTCCCGTGAAGCAGTGAATAGGAACTGCCAGTTATCTCGAGGCTTGAGTTTGGGAGCCCAGAATGTTACTTCTGCCACATTCTCTTGGTCGAAGTTAGTCATAAAGCCAGCTGAGGTTCAAGGATTGGGGAACTCTGCTCCACCTCTTCATGTCAGGAGTGACGTGTGCATACAAGGTGGGGAGGGATTATTGGGGTCGTCTTTGGACACCAGTTAACAAAGGCGGCATGAAGAGGTGGAAGAAAAGAGATGGGAGAGACAGCCACTTCTTTGCTGTGTTACTTTGGGCATATTCTGAGTCTGTTTCTAAAGCTAAAAAGGATATTATCTGTAGTCATGAGAGTGAAAGAGTATAAATATGAATATGCATACATTTAACTATCTGTCTAAGGCTATGTACAGCAAGCACACTGGTGGCAGACTCAGTTATTGTATTACAATTACTGACGTTGCCACTTTTAGCTATGTGGTCCAGGAAAGCCACTTAGCTTCTATTGCCTCATCTGTAAAATATTAATAGGAAGAAATAATATCTCAGACTTACTGAGAGGATTAAATGACATAACATATGCAAATGTCCTTTGTCCCCTCTTGGCCTTGTTCTAAATATCTTCCTTCTTGGGGTATGGAAATTGAAAGTAGATGTAGCATGTCCTATTAAATATTATTTTATAAGGATTCTTGGCTTATAGTGACAGACCTTCTTTCTCCTTGCTTGAATACTTTGATTTCTTCATTTCTTCTATCGGGATACATAGAAGATCCATGCTATTTGAGTTTCTGTGTTCATTTTAGAAATAAACCTACAGACACCATGGTATAGTGGGGCGAGAGATAGTAAAATCCTACCATTCAGCATCAGGGTTCAATCTGGAGAAGGGACTATTACTTTCCAATATTGAGTAAAAATCTGCTATTTTTAGGAAAATACCTTTTATTAATAGAATGGTGTTTCCTTTCTGTGTGGTGGGGGAGGGGAAATGGTAGACTGAAATTACAGAAACGAAAGTCCTGTGTGTCAGATCGGAGGTGATATTGGTGCAGACATGATCAAGACCATCTGAGCAGAGAAAAAGAATTGCCTAGGGAAAGTATAGGCTTTGAGAACGATGGGAATCTGAGGAAGAACAGGTATAAGGTTGGAATTCATGTTATGTGGTTCTTTAGTTGGGAACAGAGTGGCCCTGGATAATTTCTGTTACTCCAGGAAATGAGGCCATTATGAATCAACAACCCAGGGAGAGAGTTTATCGGGGAAGCACATTCTTTGTATTTTTCTTGGTGTCACCCACATGCCAAGTCTTTACCCGAAAGGAACCATCAGTAGACTTCCAGTTAAACATTGCAGATTGAACGCATTCATTTGTCTGCATTCCTTCGAGGACACTCTTACTTAAATGGAACGAAGGGACAAACTGGTGTGAATAGAATGAGAGAGGGAAACTAGAATAAGGAGACAATACTGGATAAGATGTGAATTGAGTTTTGAGCAATGGTATATGGATCAATGAATGGTGGCTGAAGTAACAGAGTGAAGAAAACTGAAATCTAAGGACCTGTCAGAGGGAGACGTAAACCAAAATCAAGATGATTTGGGTCACAGGACATCAGAAAATTTCAGGAATTGGAGGTAGCCATTACCTCCAAGAGCACAAGCAAAGGGTGTGTTCAGGATGAGAAAGTTGGTTGCTAGACTCCCCGACACCCAACCCCGCACTCTGTGAAGACAGGCAGGGAATAGGGGGTGATGGTTTTTTTCTTTTTAAATTAAACTAGGATAGCTCTTTATTCAGTAACACCAAACACAGCGAACCGTGGGAAGGTGAGGAATGACAGGAGAAGGATTCAGTGAAAGTCAGTATACTGAGTGGTATGATGATCCAGCCCTCTTTGGGCCCCTGGAGAGCTGGAAGCCAGAACTATCCACTGGATAGAAGAAATTTAGAAGAACCTTTCTGAAATAAATTGAGGGTCAAGAAGAAAATAACTACAGATACTGATATTTGATATTATCCCAATAGAATGACTTGGTCCATAAGGTGACATTCTTGACCTGATGAACCTCATCCACAGAGCCTCTGATCAGTTGAGTGGGGGGTGTGTGTGTGAATGAGAGTGACTCCAATAGTAATGCATAGTAAAGGATAATCAGGCAGTTGAGGAAAGCCTTCAACATGGGGCAGGAAAACAACCTACAGCATACAAACAGTAAAATGGAACTTGTGAAAAACAGACAATGTAAGAAGCAAAAGAAAACTTCAAGTAAATGATAACTAAGATCTTCACAGAGACTTGAGAAGATATACATGCAACAAGAGGAGGATTCTATAAAAAATAAACTATAAGAGAACAAGAAACAACTCTTGGAAGTTAAAAATCTGAAAGATAAGATCAACATTCAAAATCATAGTTGAAAGAATAAGTTAAGGAAATTTGTGAGAAGGGAGAAACAAAATTCAGAGATTTTTAAAAATGGAGAAGATATATAAGAAAGGTAGAAGAACAATTCAGAGTTGTATGAATAACTACCAGAAATTACAAACAGAGGAAACAGAAAATGGTGGGGAGAAGATTATTAAAAAATGAATGCTATAAAATTACTCAGAAATGAAAGATATGAAGATTCAGACTATAGGGACTTGCTGAGTATCCAGTAAAATAAATTTAGAAGTTCATAATAAGGTACATGATTCTTAAATCACAGATTGCTGGAGATGTAGAGAAAATCATAAAAGCTTCAAGGAAATAATAGGTCACATAAAAAGGACTAAAAATAAGAATTGATACTGACCTTCTTCTTAACAGAAATACTAGTAGCTAGAAGACCATAGACCCACACTCTCAAAATTATAACCCAGACCCCTATACCCTATCAAACTATTAATCAAAAGTGCGGATATGATAATAATTTTCAGACATGCAAGGACTCAAAATTGTACCTGAAAAAGCCTTTGGGAGGTGTGCCTCCCCAACAACAACAAAAGAGAAATCAAGAGAAGATAAATATGGAATCAGGGCAATGGGATTCAGTAGAGGAGAGAGGTTAAATTCTCAGCAGGCTGGGTAGGTGATGAAGGATGACAGCTATGTAGCAGGTGTAGGATGTAATGCATCCATGTGGGAGATGACACAGGTGTCCTGAGAGGTGCCTCTTTTAAGAAGGACTGAAAGCTTACTGATGAGTTTTACGATACTAAAATTTGTCTAATGTTCTTGTGGAGATTTCTGGGGAGAATTCATGGTAGATACATAGAAAATAAGGGTCAAAAAAGACAGTAACTTCAGGAAAAACAGACTCTGTATGAAGAAGAAACTTAATCACTGCATTCTACTTGGCTTAACAGCCATAGTAATGCACATGCTGATTATCGATTTAACCCAGAAATGCAATATCACTAAATTGGCAGGATGTGAGTACATATGTGGGAAGGGAGGGAGGTGGGGAGGAGAGACTAAATCTTCGAGTATCACTAACAAGAAGTTAAAGTGATAAGAAACAACCGTATAAGCATGTTATTTAGAAATATGGAGGAAAACTACCAGGAATGAGTGTAAGTTAAAAGTTGTTTTCTTTGAAGAGCAGTAATTAAAAGTGGGGAGGACTGGGGCAGGTGGTTGCTGTTTTATCTAAGCCTCATAATACTCTAAATTCTGTACTATAAAAACATAATAATTTGAAAGCAATGAACATTAATTTTTTAAAAAGAAGACCTCTCAGAACAGGGTCTTGTTACCAGAATTTAAAGATACAATTTTAGTGAGACACATCACCTTTCCACTTTTGCGTTCAATAATCATTGAACACTAATTCTGTGCCAGACTGTCCATTATATATGACATCTCATTTAATCTTCCTATCAACCCTTCGAGTTAAGCATTTTTATCCTTAATTTACAGAAGCTGAGACTCAGGCAAGCTAAGTAACTCTGGGAGGAAATCTCAAGGATTTAAGCACACATTTGCCTGACCTCAGAGTTTTGTTTGGTCTCATCAGCTCAGGATGCCTTTCCGTAGCTGGTGTCTGTTTATGCTTTAAATTTGCCATAGAATAGCAGAATTTTAGATCTAGATAAAGGTCTTACAAATCATCTCATTCACAACCTTTCATTTCGGTGGGGGATAAACTGAGGTTATATCACTTGACCGATGGTATGTGGTTATTAGCAGCTGACCTGGCTCAGGTTCCAAGTCTTTTAATCTCCATGACACGGTTGATGTTGTCGGGGAAAAGCCAGTAAGTTAGGACTCCTCCAGGAAACAGAAATCACAGCTATTTGTTCATCCATCCCCAAGATTAACCACACCTAGCTATTTCAAGAAGACAGAAAAGTGAAATCCCAACAATGGAAAATTTCTGGGACCTGACAGTCTGTGCAAGCCATGGTCTTGTTTTTTCTGAACTATATATAGTGTCCTGTGTAACATCCTAGAAAAATCCTTATAATCTTCATGAAGTGACATGTGGTGATAGATCCCTGGGATCTAGGATCTCTAGGGAAAGTCACCTGTTCTTCCTAAAGAGGTTTCCTGGCATGGGTCAAAACAGGAATTGTATGCTGTGGTCTCAATGTTTGTAACTCCTGCCCCTGCCCCCAAATTCATATGTTGAAACCTAATTCATTCCCAGTGTTCTAGTATTAAGAAGTAGGGCCTTTAGCAAGTGATTAGTAGTGTTCAGAGACTCTGCCCTCATGAGTGGGATTAATGACTTATTAAAAAGGCCTGAGGAAGATTCTCTCCCCTTTCACCACATGAGGACACAGCTAGAAGGTGCCATATTTGAAGCACAGAGTTGAGCCCTCACCAGACACCAAATCTACAGACACCTTGGAAGTCTTAGAGGACTTCTCAGCCTCTAGATCTGTGAGCAATACATTTTTATTGTTTATAAATTACCTAGAATATGGTATTGTGTTATAGCAGCCAGAATGGACTAAGACATTGCATTACAGTGTGCTGGTACAGTAGAGGCTCAAAGTGAAGCAACTAAAAAAAAAAATCTAACATTTATTGAACACCTACTATGTGCCAGGAATTGTGCTAAGGACTTCATATTCATTGTACATTTTGAACAACTCTTAAAGATGAGTACTATAATTATTCCCTTTTGGCAGATGAGAAACCTGACAATTAGAGAGGTTAAACCTTCAAGAAGGATCAGGGCCTGGATTACCTGCTCCTGTTCTTAATTATTATGCTATGCAGCCTGTTTCTTTTTCCGTCTTTTGCTCAATGTACCTCTGAAACAGAGCTGACCAACTGGAAGCAAATATTGAAGCCAAATGAACCAGACACCTGCACTCCCCTCTACTTATGCTGTGCCTTTTGCCTGGAGCATCCTTATTCCCTGGATTATGCGACTTCCAAACATACTACCTTGCTCTTGTGCATGTCTATTTCCCATAAATCCTGTAAGATGAGCTTTAGACACCATCCTGTCTGGAAGTGTTCCTCATGCCCATTAGCTTGGGAGAGAGGCTCATCCTTTTTTTGATCATCTCTTGTCACTTACCATGTTTTGTCATCAATTGTTTGTGTGCCTCTTTCCCACTAAATGAACATTGCTGCAAGTGCTAGAACAAGTCTTAAACATGTTTATAGTGTACGGTAGGCTGAATAATGTCTCCCCTCCCCAAACATGTCCATGTCCCAATCACTGCAGCCTGTGAATATGTTACCTCGTGTGGCGGAAGTGGCTTTGTGTGATTCAGTTAAGGATTTGAGATGAGAAGTTTATCCGGGGTTATCCATTAGGGGCTGACATAATCACTAGTGTCCCTGTAATAGGAAAGTGGGGGAGTGATCAGAGTCAGAAAAATGAGATATGACGATGAAAGCAAAGGTTGGAGTGATGCATTTTGAAGGTTCCATGAGTCAAAGAATGCAGATGACCTCTGGAAGCTGGAAAAGGCAAGGATATGGATTCTCCCCTAAAACCTGCAAGAGGAGTGTAGCCCTGCTGACAACTTGACTTTTAGACGTCTGACTTTTGTAGTAAATTGTTACAGCAGCATTAGGAAACTAATACACAGAACCAGTGCTTAGATAGTGCCAGGCACATCATAGGAACTTTATAAGTTATTTCTTCAATGAATGAATGAATGATCCGTTTGCAATGCAATGCTTGTGTCTCCGTCTCACATCTTTTTATAAGTCAAGGTTTATGAGTGAGCATTAAACAAATGGTTGAAAGAACATTGCTCTGAAAGTCTGTAGCAGACACTTTACTGTTATAGCCGACAAACACTGGGTTGAGCAGCTTAACAGGAAAGGAAATCCGATAGATTGATTCTGTGACTTGGGAAAGCTTGTGTGATTTCGTGGGAGTCTCTCTTTTCCTAACTGTAAGAAGGCAAAAAGTCAGTCTAGTCTTCATCCTGACAATAAAGTTCATAAAGATGGATGATGTTATTCAACCAGAGTACTCCTTGGAAGACAAGGTACTATATAAATACCGGGTAGCATTATTGTTGCATTAATAATAAATATTTAAGAAATAAAATCCATGTCTTCAAAACCGAATAAAGCAAGACACAGAGTCACCTGTCACTTAGGGAAGGCTGTGCTCTCTTCCTGAACCAAAACACTTAGTGTTTTTAATAGCTTTGCTTTTTTAATATTCTGTAACTGAAGAAATGGAACACACAGCTTTAGGATTAAATATTAAAATATTAAATATTAAATTGGACAGCAGAAATTCATCACATTCTTGAACCTGCCTGGTTTACTGAGGGTCTCCTAGGTACTCTAAGAAATCTAAGCACCGTTCATATTCACTGAGGTCATTTCTTCCTTTTTTAATGCCAGACACACAGGCACCGTATACATCTTTTTATTGATCAATCTCAAAGAATTGAATGAAACAGACCAAATGCTGGCTTCTGTACTTGAAATGGCCTATCCAGCATGATGAATCTAGAGGTTACGTTTAATAGACATGGCCAATTATTCCAAATGAGAGGGTGGGGTGCGCTGAGTCTCCCTGGTCCATGCCTGTTTTTTCTTGATGACTCATAATAGTGGCTTCATGCAGCCTGAGTTGCAACCCTGGGCCGGATCTTTGTGTAGATTTTGACTGGAATGATGGCCAAACAGTCAGCTGGGTAACATCATCCTCCAAGCTCCAGTACTCAGGTGATAGCAGAGAACCTGCTGACTTGAGTGATGAAATCTGGGGTCTCTCTACCCAAGGGAAACAACCTTGAAGTTTACTTCACTCTCTCTGCTTCCCCTGTTAAACTTGCTCAGAGACTCAACATCTTCTGCCATCCAAAACCCATTTTTGGGAAATGAGCTGATGCTAATCATTTATAATTCATTCTTTAGGTAAGTGATGTGGGAACCAGACAGACCTAATGCCACGGTTTAGCTGTGTGACCTTGAGCAATTTATTTCACCTTTTGAAACTATTTTCTCATTCGTTAATGAGGATGGGAGGAATAAATGTGATAATGTTTACACTGGTGGTATGTTAATTTACACCTCAAAGCTTGTGTATAGTAAGTCTTATTTCTTTTAGTGAAAAGATTAACATAACCCTTAACCTTGACGCTGGCCTGGCAATGACTCCTCTGAGCATGTGTGTATGTCACAAGGAGGGGGAAGGAGGAGAACTTGGCTCTTCCTAACATGATACTGAATCACAATTGCTCCTTGCCCCCCCTAGGCCTGTATTCTGTTATAGATCTTCTCATTACACTTATATGCACAGTTAATAATTCAAAAATATGACCGTAATGCTCAGGTGGGTGGGCCCCATGAAGTTTCCAGGCTCAATCACAGTATGTACAGAATCAGCTCCTGTAACTGTTGTGTTCTTGGCATTGAACCAGGATAGCTGGTTAAGTTTCCTCTTTTCTTCATGCTGAGTTGTGGGAGGGCTTCAGTATCTTTACGTATTTACCAGTCATTAGGGCCATATTTGTCATCAGAGATAGTCTATTATCATTGAAACTCAAAATGGTAAGCAGTCAGTTCTCCCTGTGGAAATTTGCTTATATCCCATTCCAGCAACCATTAAGTTCCACATTCCAAGGAGTTGTAGGATAAGGTCATCTTTGTGGAATCCTAACCTTGTCCCAATAACATGTATAAACAGGACACAGTTGGTAGATGCATGGCTTTCTTCTTCTTTTGGTATATACTGATAATTACCTTCTTCATTTCTCCTAAGTGTCTCCATCCTTCCAACCTCTGACCAATGCCACCTCCTTGTGACACTTTTCCTAGCTACTGTAGATCACAGTTGTCTATTTTTCCTCTAGTTTCTTTTATTAGCTAGCTCACCCATTTAGATCTGTCGGAACACAATATCTTTATCTCTCTCACGGTGTCTCATAATCGCGCTGGTCTCATAATCGTGCTGGAGCTATACAAGTAACAATAGCAATGTTAACACTAAATAAACATAGTAACTTTTATATGTTAGACTTTATACCAGACCATTTTCAGATATTCATTAAGATATTTGTTGGGCAAATATCTAAGCATGTGCTACTGTCCTAGGTACTGAATATCCTGTGCTTAGGACATGCTTGGTTCCTGCATCCTTGGAGCATATAGCCTTGATTAGCCGTGGAAAACCATGGCTTGAAGCTGACTTCTCTATGCCCCATGAGCTAAGCATGTTTATTTTATTTGACATTTTTAAAGGGTTGTAAAAAGGAGAGAATATGCAACAGGGATATCATATGGCCTGCAAAGCCTAAGATATTTACTACCTGGTCCTTTACAGAAAAAGTCTGCTGACCCCTAACAATCTTACTTTATTTTTCTGACTATCCTACAAGACAGATTTTTTTTCAATCCATTTTACTTACGAGGAACCTGAAGCTTTGTAGAGGTGAATTGTCTTGTCTGAGATGATTCAACTAATATTTTGTGAGTTGGAGGTTCAGACTAGAATAAGAGTATGTTAGGTTGATCTGGAGCCAGTACGTTTGTGGTCACTCTAGACTTGGATGGAAGAGACTCATGTTCTAGTCTTATTTCTGTCCTGATTTAATCATGAAAACCAGTTATTCTCTTGCCACCATGTTCATGGTGAAATACTATTAACCCACCATATGGGAGCAAGGAGGCAGTGCCCTTAAAAAGTCAACTGCTGATGAGATCAAGAAAAAAGACTTTCAGGATCAAGTAGAAAGAGTGGCAGTCTGAAAATTATAAACCCTAGTTTCAGTCCCCTTTTGGTCTCAGAATTCCCATACATACAATATAGACGTCGATTAGTTGACTTCTAAAGTACCTCCCAACTTGAATTATTTCCAGGGTTCCAAAGACATACTTCCTTTACTCTAGTTGGACTGTTCACATTTCTGTATGTCTTTAGAGTGACAATATCATAACTGTTGACCAACTGAATAATAGTTTAAATGTTTTATACTGGGCGAGTGTAAAGTCCTATCCATACCTCTAAAATGTCTTGCTTATTCTGTTTCAAGGGCTGTTGGCATCCTCTCGTATCGTTGGAACTAACAACTTGTAATAAGAAGGACAAAGAGTTAAAGACGACCAGGCAGAGTAGATGCCCTTAATGGTGACCAGTGAGCTATACATCCTCCCCAGGGTCTCCAAAACTGATGGCAACTCAGCTTGCAGTCTTTGCTCTGACCGCTGACCAAATTGACATTGGCTGATAGAAAGTGTGCTTTGTGAATTTGCAATGGAGGATGTGCTCATTGAGGCATCAGGCTTGTAAAGAGGTGGCCTAAATAACTGAACCAGAAACGTGCACCTATCTATACTTTACAGCCCTGTCCCCAAACCTGGCCCTCATTATCAAGCCCATGTTCTGCTCATCTGAATCAAGTGGTTTAAGACATGTTTTTGGGAAAGGAGAGGTTTGCTATTTAATGGGAATAGATGATTTGCGTTCCACTATATTTCTGAGAACAGTGGCTATCTGTCTGGGTTGTGTATTAGAATCATCTAAGGAGCTTTAAAATATACCATGGCCTGGGTCTCACACCCAGAGATTCTAATTAAATTGAGGAGGGTGGGGCAAACATTTTAAGAGTTCCCCTGGGTATTCCAATGTGCTTATGTTTTTGAAAACTACCGTTTCACATAGATGAAATGGCATACTAGATAAGAAATCTAATTCTGGATTACCCAGTTTAAGACAGAATCAAACTTCTGTGCATTTATGTAAAATAATATACATGTAATGTTTTAAATACTTGATCTTTCAATGTATAAGCCTTAAGGTTTTGATGATTCTTCTAAAGAACCACAGTGTAAAACATGCTTTATTATTTTTGTTAGTTCGTTTTCCAATACCCAGGCCAAAATTGAGGGTAAGTGGACATAAATGATCACCTTTCAGTATTGTTTCTAATTATTTATGGAGCTAACCCAGTTCCAGTTATGTTCTGGGCTTTTTAAACCATGTTTTTGCATAAAAATTTCATTATTGTTTTAAGATATGGATTTCTGTGATTTATTCTATCATTTTTGTTTTCTGAGTTGAAATTTCATTTTCTTTTTTTTTTTTTTTTTAAGAAAATCAAATCTCATCAGCATCATGTTGGTTAACAGACTATAGGCAAAAAAAAACTCCTTGATTTTGTCACAAATAACATTTTGTAATGGCAGAAAAGGCAATTTTGGCAGGCTCCATTATATGTCCTGTAGAACTTGGTGCCAGGTTTGGATAAAGGGATATTGAAGACTTGGACAGAGTGAAATTATGATATCATGGGTAAATAGATTGTGATTTGGGGAGATGGATGCAAAAATTACCTGTGATGATACTATAGAATTATCTCCAATTGCATTACCCTTGTAATTGGAAGAAAACAAAAGAAGAGGCCAGCACATCTAATTGTGGGGGTCCATTAGTCTGAAGGGGTGGGTCAAAGACAATAATGACTAGTAGCTCCAAGACCAACCTTGGGTCTCATGCATGCAGGCCTGCTCACCAGTTTGCATTCAGATGCCCCTACAAAGGGTGAAGTAGTTCTAAAGAGGCAGTGACAGGGAATGGGCTTATTTTTAGAAGAGTCCCCAAAGTGGCTTGTGATTGGTGCAAGTTATAAATGCATGGCTGTAAGCTGACGGTAGAATCATGGTCTCCTGTGGTTAGTAGGGCTTGGCACAAATCGATATGTACATAATTTTATTCTGCAGATGACATTGTTCTTAATTCAATTCAAACATTTATTAGGCATTTACTATGTCCCTGGTGCTGAGTTAGATGGCAGGGATACAGGCACAGAATCACAGACCTTGACTTCAATTTGCTCACAGTCTGATAAGGAAGAAATCTGTAAATGATGAATTTCAATGCAATGTGTTAAGAGGAGCCCCTGCGTAAGGGAGGTTGCAGAGAAGATTGGTTGTCTCTGCTGTGGTGAAAAGGTATGGTTGGTCAAGGATAGTTTGGTTTATGGGCCAGAGACACACACAAAGGAGGGCAAATGAAAAGTGAAGTTGTTACAGAGAGGGAATCTCATTAAAACAAATATAAGAGACATCACAAGAACTGTAAAATAATCAGGACCTCTTACTCTGTGTCTCTGACAACATCTCCTTTCTGTTCAGCCCAGCGTCTCTGTTCCCTCCTCTCCTGAAGGTCTATGCAGCCTTCCAGTTCAGCCCCTACTGATCTCCCTGCCTCATTTCCATACATTCAGGAGAGAGAGAGAGAAGGTGACTGGCTCAGGTAGAGTCGTGTACCACTCTGTTCCAATTATTTGAGGCCAGGGAAACAGGGTCATAAGACAGGGACTGTGTGCTTTTGGCAGTGTAGATATTTTTAAAGCCACTGTAAGGAAGAAGGAATTGGGGGAGCAGTCACTAATTGGGGTGCCAGTGTCATTAGCTTTTCAGTGCTAGACCAGTTCCGGAACCGTAAATTATCTGAGTAAGAAGTGGTTTATCCCATCTACGTGCATCTGGGCATACTTAGAAGTTATTAACTATTTAACAGTCTAGGTGACTCCATTCTAGCAAGACCAGGAATGATGAAACTCTTTTTGCCGTTTGGTGATAACAGGGCTCGGCAGTGGCTCCCTTGCAAAAGAAAAATGAAGTAGATCTTGAATACTCTGAGAAAGATTAGAATCTTTTTTTTTCATAGCACAACATGTCATAATTTCACTGGGATATATATAGTTGATTCAGTTAGCTGTTAACTGAGCATGTATTATGCTCAAAACACTTTGAGGACTACAGGGCAAGCAACATGGAGACTGTTGTATTCTCTAAGAAGGTGTTATGAAGACTCTGCTTGAACAGGGTGCAGTACTTGCTTAGAAGATGAGCTTTGACATGATTTGGGCAACAGAAAATGCTACATGAAGAAGAGAAGAGGAGATACTGACGAAGTTGGGGGCTACTTAGGAAATTAGGAAGACAGAAGCTTTCTCCAAGCTATATGCAAGAGTGGACTTTGGTTGAAAGAAATATCAAAAAGAGATTTTAGGTTGTTGGGTTTGGTATGTAACGTTAAACTCTTATTTACCCCGTGGAATCTTCAGTAAATTTTACATTGTTCACTAATGCATTTATGAGAATAAATTCTTTCTGGGGTCCTTTAAGAGGACAGGGTAGGGCAGCTCATATCTAAACTACCCAAATATACAAAAAATGCATGGACCCATTCTCAAGTTGCTTATACTTTGTAGGTGAATGTTACCCCCCTAGGATACTGACTTTGTGTTTTCTAGTTATCTGTCAGTTTGTCTATCTAATCAGTCAACCAAAGTAGCAAAACTCCATGGGACCATCAGAGGACACACAAATATTGACTGAATATCTGTTTCGAACTATTTTAGTGTGGGAGGCATAAAGTGGAATGACACAGACCCCCTCCCCTCTAGGGACTCACAGTCTATTAGTGAAAACAGACACATAAACATGTAAAAATGCAAGACATAAAATGAATCAATGATACTATAATTGAACTTCAGTAAAGAAAGAATCTTCAGCAAACATTGACACATTCCAAGGGCAGCAGAAATTCTGAACCAAGAACATTGAACTCAGAAAGCCCCTTGATATGTGATGATTGTTGGACATTTCTGACAGCTTCACTATTAGCTGTATTGATAACACTTGGGAAAGGTCAAGTTTTGCAAAGACTTTCTGCCCACCAAGAATAGCAAGGAATCGATTGATTCTGAGCACAGAAACAATGTCAGGAGCCAGATGGAAGTGCAGTTGCTATTACTGGGAAGTTCTCCTTCCCTCAAGTAAATGCCCTGGGACGTCCACTTACAACTTCCTGTAGTTAGGCTGCTGGACTCTTTGAATACACCTTCAGCTTTTCAGTGGCTAGATCTTTTGCACCTTTAGTCTGAGATCAAATGCTAATCTTTAAGGAAGTTCATTGACCACTTACTCAAGGTAACAACCTTCCCCATACACTGTTAACACCACACTAATAATTTCCTCCTTTGCACGTTGTATAATCTGATGTCATTTTGAATATTTTTAGGTTGCCTATTTGCTTTCTGGCCCCCTCCTCCTCATCTTCTATAATAAAAAGCTTCATGAATGCAAGCACTGTGATTGTCTTGTACACAGGTTACAGGCTACCTAAACTAGATTCACGTGCACCTTTGTGTGAATCTGAGAAAATTGCCCTGCCCTCTCTAAACAGATGAAGAAAAAGTCACGCTTCTTTGGGAGATACAGTTGTACCACTTCGTACCTTACTTTCCTCCTCCATGCAGTACAAAAACTTCAGAAACAAATGTCGCAGCCTTGCTTGTCCACTGCTTTTGGGGATCATCCCTGGCACATAGTAGGTATTCAGTAATTATTTGACAAGTGAATGAAGCACCCCAAACCTTCCCAGACACTGTGTTATACAGCAATATCCTTATAGGTGAGCACAAAGAAACCCTTGGAAAAACCTTTTGAGACCAACCTGGAATCCCTTACAGACCAGCTAGGGCCAGAGGCTCACAGCTGGAACCCAAAGCACTTCAATAGCACAGTAACCAATTGAGGATGACTTCTGTGACCTTCTGATATTTCATAAGTGCACCGACCTCAGGAGCTCTCATTTAAGTACTACTGTCAGCCTTGTTCTTGCCCACTGACTTTACAGCCCCCTGTAGGTGGCGGGTTTGGTGCAACAGAAGCCTTCCAACTGTGTATCCTTGCTTAGAGGTCCTGTGAGTCCGGACAAAGCCTGTCTCCTGCCTTTTAAGAATAGTGAAATCAAATAAAATCTTGCCAGTGACTTTGGCCCACGCGTGGAGCGACGCCAACGGATCTGCCTGGAATGAAGATGTGAAGGAACTTTGCAAAGTAAAGAAAAACCCACGTCGCTTCCCTAAATCAAAGCTTCAAACAAGAACACGGCTTTAGCAATTCATTCCCTGCAGAATTAACCTTTGTTTCCTGGCAGGCTGCTTCTAAGAATATGCGTGGTGCCTAAAAGGAAACGGAGGAGAACTTACAGAATGGGTTTTGTGTTTACCACGCAGGAGGAAAAGCTGAAATGAAAGCGAGGTTGAAAAGGAGGCTTGTTTTTAACTAATCCAGCCTCTAGATAGAAGTCCTAAGACGCAAAAGCAATTATCATATACATGAGTCTGATGTGTGTGTGATACACAAATACCGCTTCTTCATCTGCTGTTTCTATAACTTACTGCTGGCAAGGGTAACAATGTTCTGGGGGTTGAAAAGGGATTCACTGAGCCTATAATCCTGATTCTGCTCTTTTTTAGAAGTCAACTTGGGGCCGCCTCCTGGAAGTCTCCCTGGATTTGATAAGTCCCTTCTTCTGTGTCCCCATAAAACCCTATGAATTTCTTTATCATTGAATGTGTCACCTCATATTATTGTTACCTGTTCATATGTCTAAGGCAGGGATATTTTATTTGACCGTAAAGAAAAACCTTTAAAGTCAAATACTTAGCACATTATCTGGAATAAAATGACATGACGGTAAGTTCTTAATGAAATAGTCAATGGACCATTCTATTAACAGCTGCTTATTGAATTCATACTATTTGTCGTTAGTTTGCCACATGCTAAGACGTGCACAAGAAATATAACTCGTGGTAATAACGCCGGTGGCTATTCTAATTTCAGTCCAAGTTCTAGACCATCTGTAAATCTTTGCCGGATTAGTCTAGTCCACGGGAGCTCCAGCTTCATAGATTCCTAATCCTCCATGAAGGTGCCACCCCACAGTGTGACACACAGTGGTTTTTTTCCCATGCTTCAGAGGCACTATACTTTTGACAGCACCCCACTGCACCCCATCATATCACAGGTTTCTGAGGGTCAGAGGAGCCAATTCCTACAGAGTGCAGAGGATTGATTTGGGGACTCGTTCAAATCCTGGTTCTTCCTCTTACCGGTTATGTGGCTTTGGGGGAAAATCAGTTCATCTCCCTGAGCCTTAGCCTGATTTATGCAATGAAGGTCATAATGATGCCATGAGGTATTAATGAGAAAATTATTTGTAAAGCAATTAGCAGAGTGCCTGATTCATAATAGACACTCTAAAGCGATGAAATGCATTCTCACATAATCCTCCCCCAACCCAAGGATCGAGGCAGTGCCTCCAGCTTCTGAGCTTCTCCAAACCTCCTTTTCCTCAACTGCAAAATAAAGTAGAAGTTCCTGTCTCATCAGATTTTGTGAGGAATGAGAGGCTATCCACGTAGAAGGCTAATGGGCATGTCTTGTTTACACTCCAAAAAAGTGGAAGTAATATGGGTATCCCCATTGCCAGGTAGGTAAACTGAGGCATACAAGCTTTCCCCAGTCACGGATCTAGCAAGACTAGGATCCACACCTGACTTGTCCAGACCACGTCTCCAAAGCTGTGTCACCTTTGACAGGCCCCATGGCACTCGCTCTGCTCAGGGCCCAAACTGCCACTCACACAGGCCAGGCTGTCCTACGGTGACAGAGAAGACAAATATAGAGAGCGTGTCTGGGCACAGTCCCAGCCAGAGCTCTTCACAGACAGGAGCAGAAGTCTTTGCTGGAATTAGCTGTGCCTCTCACTCCCTGGAAGCTGGGGTGGGTCAGGTGTGGGGAGAGCGAGGCAATCGATCATGCCAAATTAGCGTGATTAGGCTCCCTGCACGAGCCTGCGGCACGCCCAGCCCACATTAGCCCGCAACATGGCGGAGAGCTCCCTAATGGGACTCGTCTTCCATCCCTATCAGCAGCCTGTTAACAATTCCTTAACAGCAATGATTAGAATGAAATGCCGGGGCAAGAGAGACGACTGCTGTTTTAACATGTATTTTAATAAATAAACTAATGTTATCTGGCTCCCGGCACCGAAGTGTCTAAACAGCGTTCGGGAGGCCTATCAATCAGCTTTCCATAGCGTGGGATCTGCAGACACCCGCACCTCACTGGCCCCCCACAGGCCCGCGGTTGCTATAGCAACTCTAAAACCAGGAGTGGTAGCTGTAAACTTAAAAAAAATATGACTTTTTCCCAGCCAGCCGCGCTGCTCTATCAATACTGAAACCTTTGCCTGAATTCTAAGCGAGTGGGGATTTTTGTTTTTTTTCTTTCCCCTCTCTCTCCAGTCATAAGTCTGACTTGGAATCTATAGCAACCAAAATTAGACTATAAATCATCTTAATGGTGCTTTTCAGAGAATTCTTCACTGGATCAATTCAGATCATACAAGGTGGCAAGCTTCTGAGCTCAGTCACTAATAACGGTGGTGTCAGAGATGTATGGCGAGGAAGGGAGGGACTGGGGCCGACGCTGTTGGAGTTAATCTCTTTGATTGGCCACCAAACTTGAGCCGTGTGTTGCTCTCTCAGCTCTGTCTCCTTTTCAGCTGCATTCTGGCGTCATCTCGCCAGGAGCTACCTGGGACTTCTCAGAAATGACAGAGCCCCACATTCTCTGGGACACTGTGGCATATCACATACTTGCCGGGTCACAGGACAGTATAACTTAGTATAACTAAGTATAACTACTATAACTTAGTAGTCAGGAATTCAGCTACAGTACCTTAGCTTTACATTTGAAGTGAACACTTAGTAGCTGTTTGGCTTTGGAAAATGATGCAACTTCTTTAAGCCTCAGTTTCCTCATAGGGAAAATAATAGTACTTACTTGCTATGCTATTTGTCAAAATGAAAGAAATACTTGGAGAGCACCTAAGGTGCTCATCATATAGTAAATGCCCCAAGGATGGTTGCTATTATTTAAAATATAGAGGATGTGAAATACCTTTGTTGAATCTAAGTGGTGGTCGTTGTAGTAACCTTTTAACTTTTCTTCATATTTGGAAAATTTTATAATACAAATTGGATGAAAAGAGATAGTCAAAATGGCAAGAGATTTTCTTGTTAACACATAAAAATTGCACATGTATTTATGGTATGCGACGAGATGTTTTGACTTATATACATTGAGGAATGGATAAATCAAGCTTACTAACATATGCATTACCTTATATACTTACCATTTTTTGGTGTAATGAGAACACTTAAAATCTACTTTCTTATAAATTTTCAAGTGTAAACTACATTGTTATTAACCATAGTCTCCTTGTTGTACAGTAGGTAGCCTGAATTTATACATCTTGTTTAACTTCAATTTTGTATCCTTTAATCAACATCTCCCCAATTCCACACTCATCTTCCCACCCCCTAGTAGCCATTATTCTATCCTCTGCTTCTGTGCTTATGAGTTCAACGTTTTTAGATTCCACCTATAAGTGAGATCTTGCGGTATTTGTTTTTCTGTGCCTGGGTTATTTCACTTAACATAATGTCTTCTGGGTTTATACGTATTGTCACAAATGATAATGTTCCCTTCTTTTAAAAGACTGGATCATTGAAAATGGTTATTATTCCATTGTGTATATGTACCACATTTTCTTTACTCATCCACGGATGGACACTAAAGTTGAGTCCTCATTTTGGCTATTGTGAGTAATGCTTCAATGACCATGGGAGTATAGACATCTCCTCAACATACCAATTTCATTTCCACTGGTTACGTATCCAGTAGTGGCATTGCCGAAGGCTTACGATATGCCAGGCACTATGTTATTAATAGATGCTAGGATCTGTCCAAGACAGTCCTCTGTCCCCATGGAGCCAGTATTCTAGTGGGGTAGGCACAGAAGTAAACCTAAGGACCTAATACACTAGGGGAGAATTATTCCCCCATGTAGCAAGCAAAGATACTGTAGGAGCACCTGACGGGGGGGGGGGCAACTAACTCATACTGGGGTCACAGCTGTCTAAGCCAAGACTCGAGGGATGAGGTGGGCAGTGAGGCAGTGTTGAGGGGGAGGCAGGCTAATGATGGTGGCACATGGAAACAGGTTTTCGATTCCCATGATATGAAAGAATGCCCTTTTCTTCAGACTCTGCCCAAAGCTGACCCATCTTTCAAGGTTCAATTTTATTCCATAAGCCTTTGCTCTCCGCCTGCTTTCTTCCAGGGTCTGTGCTAGGCAGAGGGAATTCAGAGTTAAATGGATGGGAGGTCATATTTGACCCGCAGGCCACATCATTTGTTGACCCCCAACTTTGAAGCATATGCCATATCACAGAAGTGTCCCTCCATGAGGCAAGAGTGGTGGCCTCTCGTACCCCTGTATCCATCAGCCACTGGCTGTAGGCTGCTGCCGGGAAGGTTGGAGGAGGGAGCATATTTCTCTTTTATGAAGGGTAGTTTCTACCAGCTGTGGGCAGTTTCTGTAATAGACACCTGCAAGCCATCAGCCACCAACTTTCCTGCAGCTGGGTCAGCGGTGCAGCAGCCCAGTAAAAGGGTCTGGGTGTGGCAGGAACAGCATTTACTCCTGCCTACAATGTTGCAGGAATGAAGTACATGGATGGGTAGGACAGGCAAGTCCCTTGACCTCATGGCCATGCCCATTCATTTGTGTCTTGTCTGTGGCTGCTTTAACACTACAGTGGCTGAATTGAACAGTTGTAACAGAGATCATATGAGCACAAAGTCTCACATACTTACAGAAAAAGTGTGCCAGCCCCTGTTCTGGAGCCCTGCCCCTAGGGGTCAGGCTAAGGCTAGACTCTACCTCGGGCCACATTCTTGCTCTGGTCTTTCTCCTTTTCTGATTCTGTTCCCTGCCTCCCTCAGAGACTTTCTTGAACATCTTTCTCTCAATAAATCACGTACCCCCACATCCCTGTGTTAGCCTTTGCTTTGAGAGAACCCACCTAAGATGTAGGCACATAACAAACCTTCATTGAATGAATGAATGCTTTGCTAAGTTGCATAGAGAAGATGATGGGAGATAGATGGAAACTTGAGGGAGCATGCCAGAAAAGGCTGCAAAAGGGTCAAAGGGCAGAGGGGGAAGGAGGCTGGGATGGTTTTGCACTCTTCAGATCCAACCTTAATTCATACACATGTCTTGTCCCGGGACAGAAGTTAACTCATGCATGTAGCCAAGGAAGCTTTTCTGTGCAACAGAATGAAAACAAGAAAGAAGCGAATTAAGGAATGTTTCCCAAGTCTGCATTGTAGCCTCAGGAACTTCCTTCCTCTGCCATTCCTGATGTTTGCCCGTGGAGGTGCGAGGACAAGTTTTACTTTATTTTACATCCCCAGGAAGGATCACTGATAAACAGAGCTCCATGTACAGTAGGGAAGGGACTCTGAACAGCCTTGATCTCCTGTGCCTGGAAGCTTTTGCATCCCAGCTCCTACCTCCCAGGGAGGAGAGGCTGATGCACTTGCTCAGCGTCTAAATGCAAACCCTTGTTGAGCCACACTTACTGGGGGCCAAAGCCAGTGTGTTTAAGAGACATGTATCAAGCTGAGCTCCCTCTCTTGTGTTCAATCTATGTGTCTGGGTGGGCAAGGTGAGCTACAACAACCGCACTTGCTCACTCCCTGCTGCCCATGTGCATTGGGCAATCTGTCTCCTGAGTTGCATTAACCAAGCCCCTCATGTCCAGAGTTCCTCTTCACGGTATCCACTCAGGATTCTTACTTGGGTCAAGAAGGAGGTGAAATATCAAGTCTATGCTGCATTAGACTAGCTTTTCCCAAAGAGTCCAACCTTGGAGCATTAGGCATCAGCTAATAACAAAAGCAGTGTTTGCTTCCATTTGGATGAAGCTCTTTGCTTATCTCTCCTTCAGGAACTCTACCAAGCAGAAGATCAAAAGCTGGGACAGAACTGGGGATGTTACAGGACCCCTGCTGCCAAAATATCATCCAAATGCACCTTAAATCCTAATCATCTATTTTGTTCAGTAAAATGCAGTGTGGGAAGAAAATGCTGAGGGAGCGATACCTTGCTGAAAATGTCACTTGGGAACCTTCCTTTGTGGGAGGCTCTTTAGCTCTTGTTTTCTCTGTTCCTATGACTTCGTAAGGTGATTAACCATCCTCTCCAGAGAGTGGCAGTGATTGCCCATTGAGGCTGTGGGTACCTTGCAAAACGGGTTTAAATTAGCAGTGCTTCCTCATCAGAATGCCTGTGTGCAGTGGCCACGAGGGCTTTGCTTCCACTTTTGGATCTGCCAGCGCGCAGGCAGTTCCTTTGAAAGTATTTAAAAGCAAGCTGTCAGGGAGACCACCCACGCCCTACCGTGGCCTGCTGCAGTGCTGATTTTTCTTGGTGTTGACCTTCTAAAGATTTTATTTTCATAGGCTCCTTCTCTCTGCAGAGGGAAGAGACTAGAGAGTTCAGGATTCCTTTGACTCTGAATGAGACAAGAACATCTTACAGGGAAAGGTCCAACAGTTTCTTCTTTTGCTACTGATGGTGTGGTCTTAATAAGTGACAGACTCTACATACAACAGAGCAGGTGCTCATTGTGCAGGTTGAAGGAAGTGGGCTATCCCCACTCACTATCTGTTTGTGGCCCTACTTACGGGGATGGGAGGACTTCGCTCTGAGAGCCCAGCCCCCAAGTTCTGTCTCCACTCTGTGTAACTTTCAACCATGTACAAGAAATAAGAATAAGGACTTTTTGACAGCAGTTATGTGCTAAACACAGTGTTCAGAACTTTACATGTTATTTTGTTCTCACTACAGAGAAGTGCTGTTACCCATATTACAGATGAAAAAACAGAGTCCTAGAGAAGGGGGGGGGATGGCTTGCTGAAGCCCACGTAGTTGGTAAGGGGAAGAGGTGGGATTTGAGTCTGATTTCTGACCATCTACACAAATTACTATTACTTTTTTATTATACCATGCTAGTTCAGTGATTCTCAATTTGGGGGTTACTCCAGTGTAGTGGGTAGAGGCCAGAGAGGCTGTGACCTTCCTACAATGCACAGGACAGCCCCCTGCAACAGTCATATAGCCCTAAATGGCAACAGGGCCAAGGCTGAGAAACTCCACGCTAGGTGAGACAGTCACAGGTAACGCTTTGGACCATCTCTTTAGTGCTGAGTTAAATAAAGGTGCCTTGGCGGTGGCATGGCGGGGGGCACTAAGGGAGAGCTACCTGGGCACATGGGCCCGACTGCCACGTGCAGGAAAGGCGCTTCTACTCAGGGTGGGCACACCTGCTTATTATCCTAAGATGCTCCCCTAAGCCACATTGCAGGATGAAAGCTGGGGAAGACCGTGCTGTGGTCTGAATGTTTGTGTCTCCCCAAAATTCTTCTGTCGAAACCTAATCTCCAATATGGTGGTTTTGGGAGGTGATTAGGTCATGGGGGTGGAGGCCTCATGAATGGGATTAGTGTCCTTATAAGAGAAACCTGAGGACAGATCGCTTGCCCCTTCCACCGTGTGGGGAAACCCTGGGAAATGGCCATCCGTGAACTGGGAAGCAGACCCTTGACAGATGCCGAGTCTGCTGGTGCCTGGATCTTGGACTTCCCAGTCTCCAGAACTGTGGGAAATACATTCCTGTTGTTCTTAAGCCACCCAGGCTATGGCATTTTGTTATAGCAGCCCGAATGGACTAATACAGACTGTCCTCCATGAGACAGGTCACACAGACATGTTTTTATACTTCTATATCAAGAAGAGGGATATTGAGCTCTGTATCTCTAACCAAAACGAGGAGAGGGGGTAGGAAGGCCGGGTTACTTCCCCAAAGCCCACCCCTTGTGTTCAGGGAACCCAGATCCAAACCCCAACCTTCTGATACCCAGTTCAGGGCATCACCCACCTCTCACACTTACCCAGGTGTTCTGAGACCTCGTTCCGAAACATATGGCACAGCCTCTGTTGTCTTCTCTCGAAGCCCCCACCCCGAGCGTGGTTACTGCCCCAGAGCCCCAAGCTCTGTGTCCATATCCCTGTAGGGGGGCAGGTACAGTTGCCATCTCCATCTTAGAGAATGAGAGACTGAGGCGCAGGGAGGGTAAAGACCGTACACGTTCACACACTGGGAACTGAGATCCAGGAGTGTTCGACTCTTGGATTTCTACTGATGCTGCCGAACATCCACGGTTTCTCGGCCTGTGCACTACGGACGGCCTGGGCTGGATGATTCTGCCGTGGGAGCCTCTGCATCAGGGGCCTCCTCCCCGTAGTAGCACAGCCTCCCAAGCTGCAGCAGCCACAGATGTCTCCAGATGCTGCCTAATGTCCTCTGGGGGACAGGACCGCCCCTATTTGAGAACCGCTGGTCCAAACTGTAAGGCCTGTGGTAACATCCTTGCTGTCTGGTCTCTGGTGACTGGGTTGCTCGTGATTCTGGGATTTAGTGGCGACCCCGTGCGCACGTTTGCTCTCTGGGCAGAGCCGCCCCCACACAATCACGCTTCCTCGAACGTGTTAGTGTCGAGAAACTATGCCCAGCGTTTGCTCTGGCCCCTCACTGTGAACGTCTTCAGAGAGCTCATCCTTCTCGAAGATCTCTGTCCTAATTCCTTAGATGATGGTCTGTCTCTCACTCCGGGGCCCGCTCGTGTTTGCACACTCCCCATGCCCCCAGTTACTGTGGCTCTCTCCCTCCGTCATCGAGTCCAGCACGACACCGAATTACTGACCTGGCCACAGCCTACCCTTCAACGCTTAAAGCGTTGAAGTCAGGTCATGTCACTCCTCTCTTAAAACCCTGCAGTAGGCTTCCACTGCACTTGGAATAAAATCCAAACTCCTTCCCGCAGCCCGCAAGGTCCTGCCTACCTCTCAGGCCCCACCTAGCCCACCTCGATCACCCCATCCCGTCCCTTGTCCACGTTCACTGGGCGTGCCCAGCCTACTCTCACGCCCACGGCTTTGCACTGGCAGGACCCCTCCCCAGAGCATGCTTATTCCCCCCCTTCTGGCTCCTGCATGTCCCTCAGCTTAAATGTTACCTCTGCAGAGAGGTCTCACCCACTCCCCAATGTAAAGTAGCCCCTTGGCCGGTCTCTACGGCGCTACCATTGACTGTTGCCCCCATGTTTACTGTCTGCCCACTCACACCTGCAACTGAACCTTCCCGGCAGCAGAGGTCTCACCTGGCTTGCTCACCTTTGCATCGCCAGCACCTACACCGGCACTGGCGCAGTCAGAGTTCAAAAAAATACATGTTGAGGGAGACTGTCGCGTCAGTTTAGCATGCAGATTTCATTAAGCAGAGGTGCCCTAGGAATTCAGCTGCTATTATGCATAAATAAAGCACACAAGTACATATTTGGCTCTCCCTGTCCAGTTTCTTTCCAACTCGTGAGAAGCAGCATGAATAATATATTCTGATTTTTTTTTTGATGGAACTGTCAGCATGATTTATTTCATAGCATCTTCTTCTCTCTCCCCTTCATAAATAATGGTTCGTCTGTGGAGCTTTTTGCCAATATTTGTCTTGCTAATTTGTCTAGGGGGTGTGGGGATGGTGGTATTTTTTTTTTTTAAATCCCCCTTATAATGGGTTTGGAGGAGAGATTTTTTTCTCCATGGCGTTGGGACTCTTAAAAAAAAATCAAGGTTATATGGTGCATTGACTCCCTGCTGTTTTACAAACCAGCTCAGACTCATTTCACAACTTGAGAATAATTCAAATTGGAAATCGCCTTCTTCGAAACCATTAAATTAATGGTATTCCCATTACAATCCCTGTCCAACCATGTGAGCAACGGAGCCTGGACCGCAGCTGCTAGAATTGTGCTTCAACGTAAATAATGCGCTAACGAGACAGCAATTTCATTCCTCCTGTGGAATCCCCTGGGCATTTCTTCTTCAGGAGGCCACGATGGGTTCAGGGCAAATCCCTCTGGGTGGAGCAGGGTGACGGGGACGAATGTGGACCCCTGAGTGTCAGAGATGGTGCTTGCAGCATGCGGTCTGCCTTCTTGACTCATTATAACCTTTTTGAACTCTCACAGGTAACCAGCAAGGGAGCGGAGGCATCGGTAATTGCTGATGGGCTTGTTAGACTGGCAATAATATGTAAAGTATATATACACTTCTGTCTGTGTGTCTGTCTGTCTCTCTCTTCCTTTCTCTCTCTCTCAGAACCTCTTCCCACCTGCCCTCCTCCCACTTCTTTCTCAGGTCTTACATCTCATCAAACACAGTTGTCAATGTTAGTTCCTAAAATATTGTTGTTTTGAATCTGGTCCTTTCTCCAGCACGATCGCCTTACTGCTCTTCCTGCCTCGGCACCAGTACGCTGATTCCTGGCACTACATTAGAGATGCCCTATGAGCTTTAAAAATAGACCAGTGCCCAGACTGTACCTCCAGAGTGTCTCTGATTTAATTGGTCTGGGGCAAGGTCCTGGCTTTGGATTTTTTACAAATGATCCCTGGTGAGTCTACTGTGTGGCCAGGGTTTGGAACCACTGCTGGCTTCATGCAGCAAACAGGGCAGGGGCGGGGGCGGGGGAGTCCATGGTAAAGCCTGTCCAACGGTGGCATCATTCTCTTTGAACTCGACACTGCTTCCAGGGGCCTTCAGAGGGAAGTACCAGGCCCCCCGTAGTGACCTGGCCTTAGCCTGACTCTGGAGTCTTGTTCCTTCTCCCCCTCTCGTGCACATTGTACACTCCAGCAGAATTTGGCTACTTGTCATTCTTGAGAACAGTATGCCTGTTCACACCTCCGTGCCTTTGAACATACTGCTGCCACATCTGGAATACCCTTTCTCCCTGAATCTGCATGCAGGTGTTCATTAATTTTTCAATATTTAAAGCAAATTCCTCTAAGAAGTCCCTCTTGAGTTACCGTCTCTCCTCTGCACTGTTATATTTTGTTGCGTATCAGTCATAGGCTGTTGTAATTGGCCCACGTTTGTAGCAGTCCTCCCTGTTGGACCCCAAGGGCCTAGAAGGCAAGGGCCACATTGTATCCACTCCCGGCACTAAACACTGTGCCGAGCACATAGCAAATGCTCAATGAGTGCGTAGCTCTCATGCTCATGTTTCAAATGACAGTCCCAGGGGAAGTACTCATTCCTCTGCCATCAAGTAGGATTCCCTTTAGAGGTCCCCAAATACATATCCATAAAGATGTCTGGAGGCAGACAATCCATGAGGAGTGAAATCAAATTACAGCATTGTTGTGAAATGAAGAACAACAACAAAAAAATCAGGTAGCTCTGGATTGAAATCCTGGCTCCACTACTATTTACTGGTTGTGTGGCCTTGGACAAGTTACTTAGCATCTCTGAGCTCAAGTTTCCTTACCTATGAAATAGTGACAATCCTACATAATCTACAGGATTATGATAAGGACTAGAAGATGGAATGTTAGTAAAGTACCTTCTGAGAAATCAGGTCATAGAACAGGCGAGTGTTTAATAAGTGATAAATAAAGTTCCCTTATCCCCACCATGTTAAACATTTTTAAGCTTTTGGGAAATATTAATTATTAAGAAAGCATCCCTAAATAGCAGTACTAATGACAGGCAACGCTAACTGAGCATCTTACTCTGTTCTTGGCATTTTGCCCAGGACTTTATGTGCATGATGCTATTAAATTCCCAGGACAACCCCGTGAGGTTGGCACTACTCTTATCCCCATTTTATGACTAGAAAATCAAGGTTTCAGAAAACCCAGGAAGGCAAAAAGGGGAAAGATAACCATCTGAGCCACGTGGGAAGTTCTATTTCCAGAGCTCATTCACACTGCTTATCACAGCAGGCTCATTCTATCAGCCACCTTCCTTCTGTTGGGGCTCTGTTGGATCTTTGTTTAGCTAACAAAGAATAATAATAATAGAACTGCCACCTGACTGGTTGTCAATATGAAATGACTTGAATGTTCATTGTATTATGTCTCCCCTCCTCATGCCAAACCTTGAGAACAAGCCTGGAAACATTTCACACGTCCTGGCAAACAGGGTGGCGTGTCGACCATACTCCTCGTGAGTAATTAGGGAATGGTAGTGTGCACCGCTGGTAATTAGTGCATTAACGTAGCATGGATTGTATCGCTTGCAGTGATTGAAGGGTATGGCGAGCTCAGAACATTACTAACATTCGAAGTTGCAAGCTTCTGGAAAGTGGCATAGTGCGGACACTAGACAGGCTGCAGGGGAGCTGGGGGCCCTGGATTCCTGGCTGGGCTATGACACTTACGTGCTGTGTGACCTTGGAAAAGTCACCCTGCCTCTCTGGACTTCAGTTTCTTCAGAGGTAAAGTGAAGAGATCAGATTCTGATAAGGGAAGAGAAGGAAGAAAAGAGGAGATGCCCATAGTGAAACCCTTGATTGGGAAAAAAAAAAAAAGGAATGAAGCTGATTCATTCTTGCTTCCGCCCCTGGAAACACAAGGAACCCCCAGTGAGTGATATATTTAATCAGGGTAGTCTAGGCTGTGCTGTTAAGAACAGGCCAACCTAGCAATGTTAGCGACTTAGCATGACACAGGTTTATGCATCACTCAGATGCATAATTCTGAAGCGGGTAAAGCTACTCTCTGTAAGCTGCTTTAATCATGTGGCTTCCTAATTGCTGCCACCAAGGGAAGGGACTGCTGGAGGGTCTTGCACTGGTTCATAAATGCTTCAGCCAGGAAGTTACGCAAGACTTCTGCTCAAGTTTTATTGGACGGTACTGGTCACATAGCCCTGCCTGACTTCAACGGGCTGGGGAATGAGGGAAGGCTTGTGGCTGTGAGCCTACCAGGTAGGGAGAGAAAGGAGTTCTTACTAAGAGCTTCCTGTACATCAAGACCTTTACACACCTGTTATTCCATTTGTTCTTCACTGTCTCTCCTGTCATTACCATTTTTCATATAAAGACTTTGAGTCTGAGAGCTTAAGTGTGAGTGCAGGAATTTACACTGCTGGGCATTTGCTGAACTGGAGTTCTAGCCCAAGTTGCTCATCTCCAGGCCCTTTGTATAATACCAGGAGACACATGTAGTTGTAGGGATCTCCTAGCCTGTATGATCCTGGGACCCTTCTTCTCTGAAACTCCGTGCTTAATTAAATTTGTTGATTGAGTGCTTTTTTTGGCTTAGCTGCTTTAGTTCTTAGTTACTTCCTGTCCATTAGTTTGATTGCTACTTAGGGAACAGGAAAGGGTTTTGTCATTGGCTATTTTAAGTGGTAATTTGCGAAGGTCAATCTACTGAAAAAAACCCATATGTATCACTGGGTCCAGTGGGGATTATTTTGAAGTTACTGTTTTGGATGATGCAGGGCACCGCTTTAAACCATTAACACAGATAATTAAGTGTTGGCTATGACAGATCAGAATTCCATTTTTTCCTTATCCATCATAGTGTTGTGGTTGAAAGCATGGACTGTGAAACTCAGCGATGCCAGGTACTAGCCCTGCAACCTTGGACACATTGCCTAGCCTCCTTTGTGCCTCAGTTTACTCATCTGTTACAGTGAAGACAATATTAGAACTTGCTGCAAAGGAGTGTTGGGGGAACTGGATGAGTCTGTGTACATGAAAAGACTTGAAGGATACCTGGCATGGAGTTAGGTGCTCAGTGAAATGTTAGCTACTTCGTAAATGTTTATTGAATGCCTACTATGCACCAACATTGCTAGCAGCATTGGGGATGTAAGTGTGAACAAGATAAATGTGATCCCTGCCTTCCTAGCTTTGAGAACAGAAAAGTAAACAGGCAATTCCAATACATTCCAGCATGTGCTAAGATGGGGAAAGTGTGGGGTGCTGTGGGGTATATGAGGGGCACCTAAGCCAGCCTTGCAGAGGTGCAGAGAGGACTCCATCATGGCAGTATCCAAGCTATACATGATTAACTGAGATGCTACTTGGGGCCAGGGAAGGAAGGAGGAGCTGACATCCTCTCTAGTCCTCTCCCAGTTCATTTCCCACACCATAAGGGAGGTCTTTTTAAAACATACTTCAAGCCTGCTTGTAGTCTTTTAATGGCTTCCCATTGTACTTGGAATAAATGTGAATATCCTTTATGTGGTCCTCGAGGGTCCTGCATGGGGTTTCTACTGTCTTCTCTGGTCTTTTTTTTCTCACTTGTTCCTCTGTCTCTGGGAAAGTCTGACCACTTTCATTTCTCAAATGAGCCGTGTTTCTTCCCTCCCTGCCCATCTTTCATATTTCAGAGCACTTGTCCTTCCCCAGCAGCCCCAGACCACGAAAGAAGTCCCTGTCGTAACCCCCACGTGCTTCTTTATCACCGCACCTAACAGTTTGTACACTTCTGTGTGTGATTCTAACCATCCTTGTCTGCCTCCCCCAGTGGGGTGTGAGCTCCAGACAGACGTGCATCTTCCATGTTGTGATCCCCTTGAACTCCAGCACTCAGCTCTAGGCTGTGCATAGCGGGCACTCTGTGGTATTTGCAGAAAGAAGGACGGTTCCTCAAAGGTGAGTGTGATACAAAACTGCAAACCTCACAAACCCAAAGGCCCAGGTATGCTCATCACAGATTCTATACAGAATGTCATCATCTGCCTTTGTGGTGGTGAGTGTACACGGCCGAGACAGCCAAGCACACAGCTGTCCACTCTGGCCTTGTCAGGGAGTCAAAGGACTCAACAAAGCCAAAAGGAATCTGAATGGATTTACAGAGCAGTATGGATGATAGAATGATATCCTAGGTCATTCAATGCCCAATTTTAAATGCACAGACCCTCGTCATGTGCACTAATCTTGGGAGTAGTCATCACCTAGGAACATCTGCAATGGGAAATTGAAAGGTGAAAAGTTTGTTACCTTTGTGTCGAAAGAGTATCTGTTTATGGAATTCTAGAATAATCCAAATGGCCAGGTGAGCCCTTATAAACAGAGTGAGAACAGTGAAATCATATAGTTGGGTTTTATACACATTTACCAGATAGGACTTGGGCAAGTTCCTTAGCTTTCTCCATGCACCTGTTTCCACGTCTGAAATACACAGATAATGACATTTACTCACAAGGCTGTTGCAAGGATTAGAAAGCGTGTGTGTGGAGTGGATAGCACAGGGACAGGCACAATACATGACAGGTGCTCAATACATGGTGATTGTTACACGTCTTTTACATCACTAATTCACCTGGCTCTGGGAAGTTGCCCACATACAAATCGTGTAGTGAAAATTGTTACTGCAAAACAAGAAGTTGATGAAAATCATGACGTGCCTGTTCATACAGCGTGTCCTGTGCTAGGGCTTGGAGTCATATTGGTGAATGAGGAACAAGGACTCTGGCTGGCCTTATGAAGCTTAGAGTGATGTTTTACTTATTTATGTAAGAATGTTTTCCAATCAAAAAAGCAAATGGGAAAATTTTAAAAACCAGGAAAAGGATCAGTAGACAAGGGTCTTCTAAACAGCCACTGTGTAAACCTATATCTTCTTTGGTTCCTTAGTCTGTGCTAATTAATTTTACTTAAATCTGTAACAGAAGTATATTCCTATTCCTGTGTTGTTGACAACGTTTTGTGTAAGCCATCTTAATGACTGAATAATGTTCCATATAATGAATGACTTAACAAATTATTCTTACACATTTCTGCATAAAGATTTCGCCCTCTGTACTTTAAAATGTCTCCTTAGCATGAAGTCTCAGAACTAAAACATCTGGATAAAAAAGCCATTTGGAGATTTTTGAGGCTCTTGAAACATCCCACTTACCTGATTTTAGCAGTGTATAAGCACAGCCGACTTATGTTTTGGAAAATATGTCTTATAATGTCTCTTTGAAAGGAGAGAGAAGATTGAAAATTCTGCAAAGAAGATACTAAGTTAAAGCCAAATTAATCATCCTTGCTTAGCTTGGAATGCTAAATATTAATGTTCCTCTTTAGCATGTATGGCATATTATGTACAATTCATCTGAATATAAATAGTCCAGATTGTGACATTACATTATTCATGATGAATCAACTGTCCACGCTCTGTATGGTGCATCACTCAGATATGCAGCACAGTCGCTAATTAATCAGCAGGTAGAAAACAGATTATGTTCCTCAGGAAGGGAGACTGAAAGGGTATAATGTTTATTGAGCATTTATTATGTGCTAGGAGTTTTGTATAAATCATCCCACTTAATGAATAGTTCTTGAGGCTGGTAAGTGATGTGCTGTAGACTGTCCTTCCACAGGCTGCAAGAATCCCTCCCTCCCTCCACCGTATGTCTTCACCTGGTTAACTACTAGTTAACAATGCTCAGGTAGAAAGTCTGAGAACTTTACTGCAACATCTCTGGAAGGATATTATTTTTCCCTGCATATTAGGAAGGTGAGTTAATAACAAGTGAAGAGCTTGAGTGGAGGGAAAACAGGTCATGTGACAGTGGCCAAGGTAGGGATTATTCTGGTGGCTGATTTCAACACGTATTTTGTTCTTCCCTTTTTTTTCTCCTCACCTGTGGCAACTCGAACATTTTCGAGTGTGGCTGACTTTACATCAAAGACCCCTTGACCGCATTTGAGAGAAGGGGCATAGGAATGGTGCATGCCCCACTTACTCTTTCAAAAACACTGAATTAGAATCTCCAGTGAACTTTAGGAATGCAGTGATCATAGTTCATGAGTACTGGCATCTATTATTCTTAATTACTCCTTGGGTAGCTTGTAGGCAATGAGCCCTCAACCATATGTGAACACATGGAAGTCTGTGGAATTGTGTGCCCTTCCACAAAAGCATTCTTGTATTTTTTAAAATTCTATACAAAGTCACTGTATGTTTTGATTAGCTTATAGCCAGCCAGGAGGCTCCCCAAGCTGAGTTAGATGTGTGTGGCAGCTTGTACTGTTCAGAGCATTGCCGTGAAATGGCTCTCATTTGCTTGTGATGAGAGCAGGCCTACAGTTCATCAATCCTAATATGGACCATGCACTTTTCCCCTTGTCCTGACAACCCACCTACCTTCCTTCAGTTATAAGGTATAGAAAGAGGGGAAATAAAGGATGAGTGTCCCCAAAATCATTGGGAATCCCATCTGTGCATCTCAAATATGAAGGGACCAAACAGATGTCAGAAACAAGGGAGCCAAAATCATTGTGATCTCAGGACTTGGCCAAGAATAACAGGATCAGGTATTGCTCTGTGAGTCACGCACTGCAGTCAACCTCTAGAATGTTTTAAGATGTCTGAGCATGTAAGTGATTCAGGCAGAAGCCTCTCTGGTTCATTGCGTGAGGGCAGGGGACCATAGTGAGGAGTGGCCAAGATGGCAGCCCACTTGGGGCAGGCTCTGCTTCCCCGCATCTTCCAGGAGAGGGCGCTGCTCAGCTTGGGAAGTCTTCCAATCTCCTAGCGGGCTGCGGAATGACTGACATGTGGATGCAGAGTACCTTGCTAAATAAAAGCTGTGATGTTTTTATGACTGTTACGGCATGCAATTTTTTTTTGACAAATCTTTCCTTCTGTTTTCTCATCTGTAAAAGGAAGTAGTAGTATCTGGTGTCTGTCCTACAGAAATGAAGAGTTTGACGAGAGAAAGATGAGGGGTGGAAATGTTGAAGGTCTTCAAAAACTACATCATGCTGGGTGATATAAGGGGATGTTGTTACAATTTAATTGATCATTTATTCAGGTGAGAAACATTTGCAATGTTGAACGGCAAAATGAGAATGTGTGCACTATGTATAACCCAAAACTCAGAATTTCTGCCCCATGAATTTCTGTTAGAGAAACCAGTTATGAATCAATTGCAGCCCAGTACCAACCCAAAGAGCAGTTAGTCATTTATCTCATGTCTCCTAGTTCTAAATCAATATTTTATGAGATTCTCATGAAACTAAGTATGCAAATCTAACTCTCAGCCTCATAGCGTAGCCTTAACACAGTTTCTGTTTAAGGTTATGTGCTGCCTTTAAGGAGTATCCCTGGAGGTTTGTTCATTTGAACAATGCTTTCGTATCTTTCTGTTAAAAAAAAAAAAACAAACCAAAAGACACTGTTCACTGTTAACTAACATTTCCTGAATAAGGATATGGTAGATGCCAAACAAGTTCTCCAGGGGGAAAAAAGTTCATCCCTGCAGGTGTATGTGTATGCTTTTACCCAAAAGCGCATGCTACAGAATACAAGATGTTTCCCCCTTCTCTGTGGCTTCCAGGTGACAACAAATTCATCTCTGAGATGCAGCAATCAGTTGATCTTGGGTAGCTAGTGATGGCGGTGTGCTCTTTTCTGATTTATCCCTGATTTTTTTTTTTTTTTTTTTGCATTTTGTTGTTCATTAAAACACAAGGTGTGGGCCGGGCATGGTGGCTTGTGCCTGTAATCCTAGCACTCTGGGAGGCTGAGGTGGGAAAATCACTTGAGGTCCGGAGTTCGAGACCAGCAAGAATGAGGCTCGTCTCTATTGAAAATAGAAAAAATTATCTGGGTGTGGTGGTGCACACTTGGAGTCCCAGCTACTCAAGAGGCTGAGACAGGAGGATCATCTGAGCTAGGGGTTTGAGGTTCCTGTGAGCTAGGCTGGTACCACAGCACTCTAGCCTGGGCGACAGAGAATCTGTCTCCAAAAATAAAGTACCAAGCCTGCTGGAGTTGCTTTATAAAGGTTGGAGTACAGCAGTTATTTATTTATATAAAATTTCAATAAGACCCTTAAACTTAATGACTATGCTCAACAGTGTCTAATACAGTGATTTTTCCTCCTCTCTGGAATTAGAAATTCTGGAACAAAAAAAGAACCTTAAAGATCATCTTGTCCAACTCCTCATTTTGTAACATGTTAAAATGCACAGTTTTTAAAATTAGACGCACCAGGTTTTGAACACTGGCTTTGCCATATAATAGCTATGTAATCTTAGGAAATTTTCCCAAACTGCCTGAACCTTAGTTTTCTCATCTGTAAAGCAGCGATAATGACTCCTAAACCACAAAATGGTTTACAATAATAACAATAATTTATAAAAGCACTTTAGCTACTGGTAGCTGGCACACAGAAGTTGCACAAGACATGGTTGTTACTATATCTAAAGGTGACGAACTAGATGAGGCAATAAAGGAATTAAAAAGATAATTAGTGTTGAAAAATTATTGGATTACAAAATAGAAATGCCCCAGTGTGAGGGTCACACATGTCTACCTATTATAAAACCAAAACAAGTTCACATGCGTTGGTTTTTCAGATTATTTGACAGGACAAGATACAGGGAGGGATTGGCGCTTTCAGAAGGTGTAAATACCATGAGGATGTGGATTCTTTAACTGGAGCACAAGGTCGGAAAAGGCCTAAATGGGGAGATGGAAGGATGCTGGTGACATATTTCATCTGCCATAATTACTTGATTCGAAGATATATTTTCTTAACACTTATGATAATTTTCAATGTGTACAGAAAGTTTAATTTTACAGTAAACACCCATGTACCAACCACTTAGTCTATGTTTTACTGTACTTGCTTTATCATATAGCCACCTATCTGTCAATCCTTTCATCCTTCCAGCTTTCCATCTTCATCCATCTTGTATATATATGTACATGTGTGTGTATTTTATTTTCATTTTTGAGACAGGGTCTCCATCACCCAGGCTAGAGTGCGGTGGTGCAATCATAGGTCACTGAAACCTTGAACTCCTGGAGACTCCAGAGACCCTCTTGCCTCAGCCTGCCAAGTAGCTGGGACTACAGGTGTGCACCATCATGCCCAGCTAATTTTTCTTTTTTGTAGAGATGGGGGTCTTGCTATGTTGCTCAGGCTGGTCTCAAACTCCTGCCCTCAAGTGATCCTCCTGCCTCAGCCTCCCAAAGTGCTAGGATTATAGGCACGAGCCACTATACCCAGCCCATTTTATATTTTTGATGTATTTCAGAGTAAGTTGCAAGCATCAGCGTGGATATTATTAAGGTACAATATTTGTTTAAATTTCTTTTTTTCCCTCATAAAATTTACATGCAATGAAACAGACAATTCTTGGGTATAGCATGGACATGAGTTTTGACTGATGGATGCATCTGAGTAAACTGAGCATCTATCAAATTACAGGACATTACTGTCATGCCAGAAAGTTTCTGAGAAACCCTTTTCTGTCAATCCCAGGCCCCTTACCCTCCAGAATCAACAGTGTTCTAACATTTTTTCCACTGTACGTTAGTTGTTCTGGTTTCATATATGATGAAATCAGGTAATATACACTCTTTTGTGCTTGACTTCTTTCACTTAGTTTAGTGTCTGTGAGATTCATTCATATTGTTGTGCGTATCGGTAGTTTGTTTCTTTTGTTTATTGAGTAGTGCTTCATTGAATAAAGATAACAAATTTGTTGATTGTTTCCCTTGTTGAAAAACAGCTGTGTCAGCGTTTGGCTACTACGAATACAGTTGCTACTGACATCATGGTGCAAGTCTCGTGTGGACATACGCTTTTATTTCTCCTGGTTGACTAGGATTGGAACTGTTGGGTCATAGGATGGATGGTTGTGCATTTTAGAAGAAATTGTCAGAACTTTTTTCAAAGTGGTTGGCCCATTTTATTCTCCCAACAACAATGTATGAGAGTTTCGGTTGCTCTACATTGTTGCCGATACTTGATATTGCCCGCCTTTTTAATTTTAGTTATTCTGTTAAGTATAGGGTGGCATCTGATTGTTGTTCAAAGATACACTTTTAGTTTTTCACATTTAATACTTTGGGGGACATGTCTTATAATTTATGTTAATATATTTAAGTTGGTTTGCTGCTTTTTATTCTCTGCCCCATCTCAAAAAAAAGGTCCTATTAAGTCAATACTGCTTTTTAACAACCCAAAGTATTTGGCGTTGAGGAAATTTCATACCTGAAATCTTACTGCTGTGAGCTCCAATGCAGGGAACAATTTCTGTGGGGTTCACTGCTCTATGTCAAGGGCCAAGGACAGTGCCTGGTGCAGAACATGTGATGAATGAATGGACAGTCCTTGCACGAGGCCACTTTGGATCCACCTGCACTTTCAATTAGGCCTAAAAAATGCTGAGGGTAGATGCATTGGTCACTGTTATCCTTCTCACAATCGCTCTTCCCTAATCATTCTGTGCAATCCAGACATCCAAAGAAACACATATCATGAATCCTAAGTCATGTCAGTTGGAAGGTCAAAATGCCTTGACTTGGTGGAAAATAGGCAAACTTCATGGAGACATTGCAAAGCCATGTCCGAGTCTTTGGGAGCCAGTCAGTCAGTACTTGGAAATGCTCAAAAGAGTGGGAAACTAATCACTTGGTTTTGATCCATTAGCTCAGCTGTAATGTAGGAGAGCTAATGCAGCCATAGGCAGCAGACAGCTTCTTTGGCAGAAAAAAAAAGTAGAGAGGGCTCCTTTCACTTTTGCAATGAAAGTTAAATGTGGAAATAATTTCCTGCTCCTTTTTGGAATATTACTGTGCTATTAACTAGGCTAAGATCATTAAAAGGTAATGACATGAAGTTGCATGCATCATTATTTTAAGAGAGATGGAATGAATCTCTCTTAAAATATATTGTCGATCTTTCCTGCTTCTTGCCTCATCCCTAACTTAATAGGCATTGGTAAGGACCACCATGAACATATATTTTAATATTAAAGTTATAGCTTTGGCCTTGAAGAAGGAAATCTGCATCATTAGAGAATGGACTGACAGCCCTCATAACACATTGTCCTGATTTTTTTTAATAAAGTTGTCATTAGTACAAAATTAAGAGTGACTCTCAAAAACTGGGTTGCTTAGAAAATGAGTAGAAAGCTCACATGTTTAGAAGAAGTAACTATGCTTTCCTCATTGCTATTTGCAGGGGGGAAAATAGTCAATGGCAGATTATATGGATCTTGTTTCAGTCATTGGGGCCTATGTAGTTTTCATTGATTCTGTGGCACCCAGGGTCCTGGGGAAATGTAAATTAAGATGGACAGTCTGTCCCGTAGAAACTTAGGGGATTTGGTTGGCCCCACTTAGCATATCCCGTATCCAGGTGAGAGAAAGGGTCAGGGTTTTGATTCTTAAGAAAAGGCTTTCGCAAAGATGGTACGAATTCTCAAATTACAATAGCTGCCTACATCTCTTCTTTTTCCGTCTTCCTTCCAGCACATTCCAGTAACCACCCCGTGACAACCATGAATAGTCTGGTGGTAGCAAGAACATAATCGGGAGTGATTGCGATGTTTTCCTTTGTCTGGAGAGTTGTCATCTATGCCCAACTTAAATATATGGACCAGATGAAAGGAAACAAGATGATTTTCCTCTCCTGTCTTCTGGAGTCGGAAGGAGACCTGTCGTTGGCTTCCAGGCCTTCAGGTATGCTTATTTTAACACAGGTGTTCTAACTCCATCAGCTCTGAAGGAAAGAAAAACAAAAAGAAAACACCACGTTAAGAAAATGCCATCTATCGGTGAGTACATGCAGAAGCAAAATCTGAAAACTTTATTCTCCTTTCAAGTTCACTGTTAAATCTACACTATTAGACCTCTGTGTAAATGGTATCATTATAACCTAACATGCTGTGGTTACTCAAATGTTTATTTCCCCCTGTGACAAAGGCAAATATTTTCACTGGAAAATTCAACAAAGTATAAAAAAAAAAATTGAAAATCTCCATAATGCCATCTTATCATAAACCATTGTTAGTATTTTTGTGTATTTATTTCCAGGTTCTCCCGTTCCCCCAACCCCCACTTTTAGATAATTTACATAATTATGATCATATACTATATATGGTTTCACATCCTGCTGTGTTTTTTTAACATGCTTGTATAAGAACATTTCCATGTCTTCAAAAATTCATCATGAAATTTTGTCTTTTGAACTTTATATTCTAATTAGACAGTTTTGCATGATTTTATTTACACATGCTATTAAACATCACATCATTTGTTTAGGGTTTTAATTACAGTCTTATGGGAAGTTCTTAGGGCTCACTGCAAAAACCATACTAGCGACCTTTATCATTCATTAGAGAGCTTGCCTCTTAATGTGTCGCAAAAGATAACCACAGTAAACTCTCTTAGAGACCCTTCTCCAGTAGAGTGTTGTACCCAGACAAAACAGGATTCCCATGTCAGGGAGCATTTTTGGACTAGAGAAGAGATAGCTTCTCTGGACCCATAGGCCTAGAGGCAGAAAGCTGGAGCCCAGGGCTTGGCCTTTTGAACCTGTCATCTGGCACAGCATGGATGAAGTAATTGAGGAAGAGCGATGCAAGACTGTCAGCAGCCCTTTGGATGATTGGTAAGAAAGCCAGCCTAAGTCTTTGAAACTGCTGCTTCAGTGTCAAAGTGAAAAGTTGCCTGCTTTGGGGTCAAAAAGATGGGAGTTCTGATTCCACAAGCTGTGTGTCTGGACAAGTTGCTAACCTCTCTGAGGCTCTCATTTTTTTGTCAATACAATATAACTACGTGATTGTTGGAAGAGATAACATACGCAAAATTCTTAATATGCCATCAGTAAGTTATACTTATTTTTATTATCTTTCTCAAGTTCACTCAATGATGAGTTTGGTGGTCTTACATACAGTGGTTACATTTGTAAGTTTTGAAATCGGTGTTCAGTTCAAATCCAGTTGTAGCATGTACGGGCATGTGCCCTTGAGGACTTATTTTGTAGCCTCTCTGAAGCTCAGTTTATACTTACATCAAAAGTGTATGTGATGAAAAGTATCTTGCTGTGAGATTATAAGGAGAGAATGAGATTATGTTATGTTAAGTAAAAGGAGTCGTCTTTCATTTAATATATAATAATGTGTTGAAGTAGCAGGGGTGGTCTTCTGTTCATGTTAGGGATACACCTGCAAAGAAGGAACATCTGCCCCCAGGAAGTTTATCATATTTGCAGGGGTATAAGTCATGTGTATTTATACACCTGCATACTGATTAAAATGTTCAGTTCTGACGAGCTGGGTACTTGTTGAAATCTCTGCTTGGTTTTCCATCCAGAATATGGGCATATTTGCAGAGGGGGGCATGTATCTTATTCACAGTCAATTAGGACATCCTAGTGGGGGCTTTGATGGTGATGGGACAGTGCATCGTGGTTGTGGAGTTGGATGGAGGAATTATGTTATTAGGATCAGGAAGACTTTGTGGGGCAAGTGATATTCAACACTTCAGTTACCTCATATCCTTTTCCCATAGAGCTGTACACAACTCTTAAGTGGTCCCAGGATCTCCATTGCTAATATAGATTTTCCTGGGGGACTGAAAAAATTTTAATTTGGATTTCAAGATATTCTTTCCCAGAATCACACATCCTCGCTGGGTAAGTGTGACTCTCTCAAGAACAAGATCAGGAAAGAGAGAAGACTTGTCTAAAACCAGGCCTTAGCTGAGGAGGAATGGCTGAATAATAAGATGGAGTAAATATTCCAAATGAAATATTCATGAGCACAGGAAATAGGATCTGTGCTTAATAAAATGATCGTGCTAGGTTGCAGGGCCCCTGTGCCTCTCTGCAAATTATGCCCCCATCACCTCTCCCATGTGAGCATTAAAATTTATAATTGATGCTCATTGTTAATAATACATTTCTAATTTCCAGTTGCAAAAATATAGCTTTTCCCTCTCTTAGAGGATCACCTATATTTTGTCATTAACATTTTGTCATAAGAGGCAAGAATGATTTAAATGAACAATAAATCGACAGGCAAGCTGCTGCCTTGGGCTCGGGCCAAACTCTTTGGGGAAGGGCTTCATTTATCACCTGGGACTTAGTGTGGTTCTTCTGCTGATTTATGTGGAAAGGAATGAGAGAGAGAGAGTCCTATGGAAGGGTCTTGGGGCCCTGGAGGATTGGTAATAATAAATAGAGTACCTGGAGAACCAGCTGTCAAAGTCAGAGCAACTCCAGCTGAGGAAAGGATGAAATTGCTGATTATTGGTCTAGTTCCTGAGAACATCTGGCTCAACAGTTCTGCCTATCTAGCTGTCTATTGCACATCTGCATTTGGATATCCCACTAACACGGGTAACTCAACACAACCCCCAACAAACTCTTTCTTCTCAAATGTGTTTTTCTTCCCTTGCATCCTATCTCATCTACCTGGTTTCTCAAGCCAGACACCTGGGGATCAGCCACTGATACCTTGTACTACTTGCCTCATGCAGCCAAATAATTACAATTATTTTCAAAGCACTTCCTCTTCTATTAATTCACTAGGTCCCCACAAAAGCCTTTGTATGCAGGTAAAGCAAGATTTTTACCTCTTTTTTCAAATTGAAGAAACTGAGAAACAAACCCTAATCACATGGGTAATTAATGATGACCAGGGTGTAGGAGCCCCACATTAAGGTATGCTTAATTAATGGCTAGTGTTTTTCACAGTACATCATCTTGGATCAGAAACTCATTTTCTTCTTTATCTCTCACTTTTTTCTTGTGTGCCCAACAAGGGTTTCTGGGTCCTCGTGGTTGCTCAGTCTCCCCTACTGTGAGGAGTTCTACTCTCTCTCAGGGAGAAAAACATGAAGATGGTATTCTTTTACCTTGTTTCCATCAAAGCTTGTCTATTACATCCCCTTCTCTAAGGATCTTTTTTGAATTGGCTAATGTGGAATTTAATGAAGATCAGTAGGCAGTGATTCAATGCATGAATTGCCTTCCCTAGGTACCACTTTTACTATGAAATCTGCCCATGCCTCAAACGGAAGTGACTCCAGGTATTGAAGTTTTACCCCTGCTTAGGGAGGAAGATGATCTTGAGAGTGTGGCCAGTGTAGATCTGGGTTAGAGAATTCAATGAAGGTTTATCTCAGGCACATCAGGAGTATTAGGATCTTTCGCCTTGCCCTTATTAGGGAAAGCACCACACAAAACAACAAAAAACAAAACATTGCAGGAGTGATTGTGTCCATTCACGAGAACTCAGTCAACTTGGCCCAATGGAGGGACCTCAGTTTCTTCCATCGTGGACAAGTTTTTTGTGCAACACATATCTTTACACCTAATTTCATTTGGACAGCACATAAATCTGTTTTGTGGGACTTTAAAAAAAATGGGTGCAGAATCTGATTCAGAACAGTTAAATAACTTGCTCAAGATCAAACAGCAAGTTCATGGCAAGATATAGATCAGAATTTTCAGTTCTTTGGATTCCTAAATATACAGTGTTGGGGAAAAAACATCAGAGTTTTGGGTACCAACGTACAAAGTTCTAAAGATAAATGATAAGTCTGGGCCTCTTGACATAGACTCAGACGCACCTTGTTCTACATGAGGTTGCACAGCACACAAGCCGTGAGATGTTGGGGCAAGCTAATCCCACAGACCTTCTGTTTTTATCTATAAAATTGAGATAATGATACCAATAGTCCTCCTCATTTTTAACCTCACAAGTGTTTAAGGACCCCCAATTAGTGAAGCCATGAAAATACTGTGTGAACTGTGAAATGCCACACAGATGTCTGGGTGCATAAATGTAATCGGATAAATTTTATTTCTTAAAATGGAGAAGCACACATTTGTGGCATTTTATAACAATGAGATAATGAAGTTGAGGTGGTTTTTTTTTAGGATTTTGAAATAGTGTATGTTAACGTTCTTTGGCTACAAGTAACAGAAACCAGGTCTAAGCAAACATAACAGTTTATAGGAAAACATGGGGGCATCTCAGATTGAATGACCATTTGAGAATTAAATGGGCATAGGCTAACGTAAGTTCAGAAGAAACGGTGGTGGTGGGTTGATAGACATTGGTAGGTCAGTGACTTCTTTTTCTCCAGGTGTTAGACTTCCTGGGCATCCATATTTCTGTTCCTCAAGTATCTTTTGTTTTTATCTCCAGCCTGGGTCAGGAATGATTTTCCCATCTAGGGATATGCATGTGATGCATGGTTTAATAACTCCTTTCAACCTTAACTTCCCTTTGTAGATGAATGTCCAAAGCTGGGAATTTTTCTGCAGAGAATGTTCATATTTGAAATATGATTGAACTTCTCCAGTAGGTCTGGGCTCCCTATTCCTTGAAAAGACCAAAGGGCTCTCAGACTATCTGAGCCTCCTTTCTGGGGACGCCTGGCCTTTTCTCTGTCGAATGGCCTCGTCTCCAAAATAGGCAGGTCTTGTCCTCTAGTTCTGAGATTCTGTACCTTAAATGGGCTTACGTGGCCTCTGGGGTCCTTCTTCCCTAAATGATTTGGTTAGCCCTCAGAGGGTTTGCACTACAAATGCTTGATTGGATTGATTTAGTAATCAGAATGTCCAAAACCTCCCATCCTTTGAGTGGAGCATCCCATCCAAAATAATCTCTGAGAACAGACTTTTCTAGCACTCACAAAGCCAGAACCTACAAGCCCCTGAATAGAGTGGTCTGGCCGCCCTCAACTTGTGTGATCCACATTTCCTGGGATCCATATGCTCTTTAGAGAAGCATACATGTTTGAAGCAAAATTGCCCTAAATTTTGTGAAAGGGCTTTGTTTTCTGAAGACAATGACTTATTTCAGATCTATCGTGTAGAGGAAGTTGTAGGATGGAAAACTTTTTTTTTTTTTTTTTTTTTGTTATTGTTTAAAACACAAAGCTTATTTATGTGGATTTCTTTTCTTGTGTGAAACCTCCATGAAGCAGCTTCTATTTGGGGCTGTGCTGTAAGCATTCTCGAGGTTCTGTTGCGTGGGCCTCCTCCACGGCCACGTCCTTGCTGATGTCTGCTCTTTAACGATTTATGCTGAAATTAACATGTTTTGGCTCAATTGCTAGTATTTCCAATTGTACTTCTTGGGAGGAAATAAGCCCTTGGATGTATGTTATGCTAGTGGAGCCAAAGATCTGGTTCTATCTGTGCTGATGAGATGAGAAATGCAACCTGGTATGCTGGCGGATGGTGTTATACATGAATACACTTTTGGGTGGGCCTTTTGGGGATAAGCTGGTAAAAAGGATTTTTAATTAAAGCTCTCAGAAAAGCAAGGCATATTTTTATCCACTGTCTTTAAGATGACCAGATCTGCCCAAGCCCTTACCTCTTGCTGGTTGCCAAAGTGAGCTCAAAACACAAGCAGATTATAGATCAAGGTCTCCCATTTTTGATCCCCCAAAACGTTTAGACTCCCCAGAAACTCACCGAAGGTGTCCCTGGGGTAGGAGAGGGTGTGCTATGGGCACCAGTCACTTAGATCCTAGGTATCCACTCCTGTCTTTTTCCAGCGATGATATTTTTATGTTTGTTCAATATGTTCAATATCTTTTATTTGGGAAGACTCTTATGTCAAGTTTTAAGCCACGGATATAAACTAGCTTATTTAGGTGAGAAAGAAATTTTGTAAAGAGAAATGTGGGGACAAAGGGAAGTGAAGGGGAAGCTGGACAACCAGGCTTCAGGAAGGTGTAAGATCTGTGACAGCTCCCAGATCCAGGCATGCAGGTACTAATGGAATGACTTTTCAGGGCACCACAGTTGGGCTCCAGTGGTTTAGGGGCTTCATGTTAGGAATTGTTTTCGGTGTTTGTGTTCAAATTACCAGGCCCAAGAGTCCGGTTGGCTTATATTAGAACTATGACTAGGTTGGGTAAGTAGGTTCATTCTTAAAATGATATATTTTATTTTTGTTAGTTTACTATATGGTTCTATTATATGAAGTCTTGAAATTTATCCTCAAGATTACAAAATTGTAGACACAACAGACCAGTGGTTGTCAGAGGTTATGGATAGAGGAGGAAAAGGAACCTGGGCATGACCCTAAGGAGGTAACATGAAGGAGTTCATTGCTGGTGGTATAGTTTTATTTATTCATTTTATTTAGGCATATTACAGGAATACAAATGCTTAGGTTACATATATTGCCTTTGCCCCACCGGAGTCGGGGCTTCAAGCATGTCCATCCCCCAGACAGTGCACACTGTACCCATTAGGTGTGAATATACTCATCCCCTCCTACCCCTTCCCAATGCTCAACACCTAATGAATGTTACTACTACATGTGCACATAAGTATTGATCAGTTAATACCAATTTGATGGTGAGTACATGGGGTGCTTGTTTTTCCATTCTTGTGATACTTCACTTAGGAGAATGGGATCCAGCTCTATCCAGGATAATACAAGAGATGCTAGATCACCATTGTTCTTTGTGGATGAGTAGAACTCTGTGGTATACATATACCATATTTGATTAATCCACTCATACATCGATGGGCACTTGGGTTGTTTCCACATCTTTGCAATTCTGAATTGTGCTGCTATAAACATTTAAGTGCAGATGTCTTTTTAAAATTTGGATAGATGCCCAGTAATGGGATTGCTGGATCAAATGGTAGACCTACATGTAGCTCTTCTAGGTATCTCCATATTGCTTTCCACAGAGGTTGTACTAGTTTGCAGTCCCACCAGGAGTGTAGGAGTGTTCCTATCTCTCCACATTTGTGCCAACATTTATTGTTTTGGGACTTTTTTATAAAAGCCATTCTCACTGGAGTTAAGTGTTATCTCATTGTGGTTTTGATTTGCATTTCCCTGATGATGAGAGATGTGAAGCATTTTTCATATGTTTGTTGGCCATTATTCTATCTTCTTTTGAAAAGTTTCTGTTCATGTCCTTTGCCCACTTTTTAATGGGGTTGTAGCATTTTTATCTTGCTGATTTTCTTGAGTTCTATATAGATTCTAGTTATCAGCCCTTTATCGGACATGAAGCATGTGAATATTTTCTTCCATTTTGTAGGTTGTCTATTTGCTCTTGTGAAAGTTTTCTTGGCTGTGCAGAAGCTCTTTAATTTGATCAGGTCCCATTTATTTATTTTTGTTGTTGCTGTGATTGCCTTTGGGGTCATCTTCATAAATTCTTTCCCTAGGCCAATGTCTATAAGAGTTTTTCCAACATTTTCTTCTAGAATTCTTACAGTTTTGTGCCTTAGGTTTAGTTCTGTTATCCTCCATGAATTGATTTTTGTGGGAGGTGAAAGGTGCAGATCCTGCTTCAGTCTTCTACATGTGGCTATCCAGTTTTCCCAGCATCATTTATTGAATAAGGATTCTTTTCCCCAGTATATGTTTTTGTCTGCTTTATCAAAGATTTAGATGGCTATAGGAGGATGGTTTTATATCTTGGTTCTTAGTTCTATTTCGTTGGTCTATGTCTCGGTTCCTGTGCCAGTACTATCCTGTTTTAGTTACTGTAGCCTGGTAGTGTACCTTGAAGTCCGGTAAACTGATGTCTCCCAATTTATTTTTCTTGCTTGAGATTGTTTTTGCTATAACAGGGTCTTCTCTGCTTCCATATGAAGTGTAGAATTATTTTTCTAGATCTGTGAAAAATGATGTTGGCATTTTAATAGGGATTGCATTGAATCTGTAGATCACTTGGGGTAGTATAGACATTTTAACAATGTTGATTCTACTGACCCATGGGTATGGTTTTCCACCTCTTTACATCCTTTGCTATTTCTTTCTGCAGTGTTTTGTAGTTCTCCCTGTAGGGGTATTTTACTTCCTTACTTAAATACATTCCTAGATATTTTCTTTTCTTTGTTGCTCTTGCGAAGGGTATTCAGTCTTTGATTTGGTTCTCAGTTTGACTGTTGGCGTATAGGAATGCTACTGATTTCTATACATTGATTTTGTAACCTGAGACTTTGCTGAATTTGTTTATCAATTCCAGTAGTCTCATGACAGAATCTTTGGAGTTTTCTAGATATAAGATCATGTCATCATTAAAGAGCTATAGTTTGACCTCTTTGGCTCCCATTTGGACTCCCTTGATTTCCTTCTTTGGTCCGATTTCTCTAACCAGGACTTTTAGCACTATGTTGAATAGAAGAGGTAATAGAGTCTGGTTCCACTTCTAAGTGGAAATCCTTTCAGTTTTTCCCTGTTCAGTATAATGTTGCCTGTGTTTGCCATATGTGGCTTTTGTCATTTTAGGTAAATGCCATCTAAGCCTATTTTGTTAAGTGTTCTTATCATAAAAGGGTGCTAAATTTTGTCAAATGCTTTTTTCGAGTCTATTGAGAGGATCATATGGTCTTTGTTTTTATTTCTATTTATGTGATGAATTACATTTATAGATCTGCATACATTGAACCATCCCTGTATCTCTGGAATGAGGCCCACTTGGTCATGATGAATTATTTTTTTGATAATCACCTGAATTTGGTTTGCTAGGATTTTGTTAATGGTGAAGGGTATAGTTCAACAAGAAGACATAACAATTATAAATATTTATGCACTAAATTTCTGTCTCTGCTCCTAATCTCAGCCCCCCACCCACCCATTAGTTAGGCCTCATCATGGCTTGCATCAGGTAACCAACTCTGTACCCAGGGGAGAGTGGAAGTAGGTTGTCGGACATTCCCTGTAAGACACCGTGGGACGGGTGGTTTCCTAAGGAAAGATTGAAATGATGCGGCCAAAGGAAATGACCATGGATGCTGAGTGGGGACAAACAGCCATGCAGACTGCAACAATGATGTCATGCACAAAAGGATTTTCTAATGAGGAAAAGCTTAAAGACCACTGGTTGGAGTGCCAGATGTTTTGTGCAAACCAATGGTCTAAGCCAGTGGTTCTTGAAGTGTGGCCCCTAGCCTAACAGCATCGGCATCACTTTGTTAGAAATGCATATTCTTGGGCCCCACCCAGGCCTTTTGGATCAGAAACTCTGGGCATGTTTTAATAAGCCCTCCATGTGATTCTGTTGCACAATGACATTAGAAAAACATTGGTCTAGTCCAGGGGTCCTCAAACTTTTTAAACAGGGGGCCAGTTCACTGTCCCTCAGACCATTGGCGGGCTGGACTATAGTTTTAAAAAAACTATGAACAAATTCCTATGCACACTGCACATATCTTATTTTGAAGTAAAAAAACAAATGGGCAAAAACACCCGCATGTGGCCTGCGGGCAGTAGTTGGAGGATGCCTTGTCTAGTCAATCACTTTGAATGCTATGCAAATGTGAAGAAACTCCTTTATTCTTCCACTTCCTAGGCTATATTTGTGTTTTCTTAGTTCCCCTCTCCTGCTGCGCCCTTCTGCCACCCAGTTCTGTATTGTCAGCTCCACAGAAACATTGAAACTCCTTGGAATGCCGTGGTCTCCCTAACCCCATGCCGTGGTCTCCCTAACCCCGCTGCGTTTCAGGGTCAGTTCTCCTGAAGAGCTCTCCATGATGCTTATCCCATTTGCCCCAGAAGCATCTAGTTATCTGGGATGGAGATATTCCAGGTTCTACAGAATTACATTTTTGTCATGAAAGAGAAATTTAGACATAGGCTTGGGAAATTCAGAGAGGTTCAGGAGTTACTTTGACAGGAGTAGTCTGCAAAGTCCTACCAGATCACTAGGCTGAATGAATGACTTAGATAATGCTAAGTGGCCTCTTAAACCTGAATTTCTAAGAACTTTTAATCAGCTAGACAGAATTGAGAATCTCCAAGAAGGAAATGTAATGTGGAATGTTACAAAAACGTATCCTACAAGGGAAGTTATTCTAGGTATAACACGGACTTAGACGATATCCCTAGTTATGAGCTGTGACCCTTCCTAAACTCTTTCCCTTGCAGAAGGTGCTGGGAAGTTTTCTGATGAGCATGTATTCAGAAATATTTAATGGTGTCAGTGAAATTTGACATAGGGGTAGAAATTAAGTCACCCATCATAAATGTTTGGTTCTTACCTTCCAAATGAATGAAATTAATGAATGAGTTCACTGGCCTGAGAGTTGAGAAATGTGGGCTCAAGTTGTGGGTTGTGCATAAGTTTCACCAATTTGGGGGATTTGGAGATGGGAATGTTAGAAAAAAATCTCAGGGTCTCTCCACAGTTCCAACCCTGTGTGAATGTTAAAATTCCAAGAGAGACTATCTTATTTTATGGCATTTCTATTGCAGCAATTTATCTTTAACATTCAACTTTGCTTTTTATGACCATTACTATTTGACATTTGGAGTGCTTTAGAACATTCCAATAGAGTCTTAGCACCTTTTTTACCTCAAAAGCAAATTTCACTGGACATCTTTAATTGCATATTTCTAGTCGGAGGAAAATAAAGTAAAATTTAGATTGGAAACCATCTGGCCTGAAGCCCCTAAAAAGACTGAATTATCTGATCCTTTTTTCCCCAAAATAAATTTGAGTAGCTCATATCGCGTTTTATGGTTGCCAAATGAGAATTCGTGTGAAGAGTTATTCGACCAAAGACCAGGCTGGAGTTGAGCCCGTATTTGAAAGGACCTGGTCCATGGGCACTGGTCCATAGGCCAGGCAGGTGCATCAGCAACCATCGACCTCCTGAGAGCTGAACTGGCTGATGCAGCCATCCCTGTGGAGTCGTTTTGGTATAATCTGGTCCCTACTTAGCACTGGCTGTGCAGAGATGAAGGTATAATAGCATGAGCTTTACAGTCAGGTACAACCAGATGTAAATCCTGTCGCTGCTATTTCTAAGTTGAGGTATCTCGATGATGTTAGTATGATTTTGCAAGCTTTGGGGAAAGGGGAATGAGTTTTCTGGAATCCTGGAATGCTAGGGGCAGATTTTTTTTTCAGGGATATTTAAAGTTCTGACTTAAGAACTGAAAACTGGATTCTGCTTTTCCCTCCATTACCTCTGATAGAAGGACCTGGCCTTGTTGATACTGAGTTTGAGTTTGAGAACCAGGAGAACTTCTTAGGTTTCTTTTTTTTTTAATTTCAGAATATTATGGGGATACAAACATTTTGGTTACATAAATTGCTTTTGTGCCATATGAGTCAAAGTTGTAAGTGTGGCCATCATCCAGATAATGTACATTGTACCCAGTAAGTGTGAATTTGCCCATCTACTCCTTCCTCTCCCACCTGCTTGATTTCTGATGAATGTTATTTCCATAAGTGCACATAAGTGTTGATGGATTAGTCAGCCTAGACAAAGAATTCATGAAGAAGACCTCAAAAGCAATCACAGCAACAACAATAAATAAATGGGACCTGATTAACTTTTCTTGAATGGAAAGCATATAGCTTGTCAGTGAAAGTCATTTTGGAAATTCCGGCACACAACTTGAGTATATAAAACTGAGGATTGTAGTAACAAAGTGGCTTTCTAAATCTGCTGCATTTATGTAAATACGTACCTTTCAGAGTCCTTGTGAGCCAGAGTAAGCGAAAGTGAGGCCTGTTGCTATGGCCCTTGTTCTATGCGGCCACCTTGAGTTCAGTAGGTTTCTTTATCCTTAGCTAAATAAACTGTCTTTATCAGGGTGGAGGGGTGGAGGAGAAGGGGGGTGGGAGAGAAGGGTAGAGAGGGGTTGGGGAGAGAGAAACACTAAGATTCTCACAAACACATAGCCCAACCCAAATGTTCAACTTACACACGAAAATCTGGTTACTCAATGTAACCTACATGTAAATAGGGCCCTATGTGGTCCTGTTTGATATAATGTCTCATTTTCATCAGAAAATGTTAAAGACAGATCAAAGCTTTATTCAATCTCTTAAGAAAATGACACAGAAGAAAATCAATGACAATATCCTACTTATTTGTAAAAAAGTCTCTTACTTCTCTGTCTTAGCCTCTTACAGGCTTAGGAATGATTTCTTATAAACTCTTTATGTCTCTGTACTATACCAAATGCTTCTTCATATATAACGTGGTAAACCCTTTCACATTCCCACGTCTCTTCCTGCTCTAGCATTTTGAAAATTATTTCATATAGGTCAAATAAGCCTCTCTTACTTCCTTAGTTTTCATGTCTATGTTAGCACAATTTGGATTCTGCCTGTATTAATCAGTGTTCTCCAGAGAAATAGGAACAAGAGGGTGTGTGTGTTTATTTACTTTAAGGAATGAGCTCATGTGATTGTGGAGGCTTGAGACCCAGGAGAGCCTGTGGTGTAAATTCTAGCCTGAAAGCTGGCAGGTTTGAGACCCAAGAAAAGCTAATGTTTCAGTTTGAGCGTGAAGGCCAGAAAAGACCAATGTGCCAGCTCAAAACAGGCAGGAGGAGTTCCCTTCCGCTCAGAGGAAGGTCAGTTTGTTGTTCTATTCAGGGCTTCACTGGATTGCATGAGGCCATGCACAGCAGAGAGGGACATCTGCTTTACCTAGTTCACCAGTCCAAATGTTAATCACATCCAGAAACACCACAGGCACACGCAGCATAATTTTTGACCAAATGTACAGGCACACCATGGCCCAATCAAGTTAACATATCAAATTAACACTGTCTAATAAAGATCTCATGAGCTGGGACCAATGTCTTTCCCCTTTAACAGTCGGGGAGTGGGAGGAGGCTGATTGCAAACACAGTTTAATATCTCTTCTTCTCATTGCAGTCACAATGACCTTGCAAGATCACTCTGAGAATTAGAGGTGCTATATGTAAAACAGCTAGTGCATAGCATGGGATAGGAGCTCAAAAGAAGGAAGCTGTATTGCTCAATTATTCTTGGTTCCTCTCAGATTTATTCTGTGCTCTTATGCTGAGTGTGAGACAATACACAAAACAAAAGCAAGAGAACAGTAAGCTCTGCTCTCCAAGACACGCCCCCTCCAGGTGGCTGTACAGATGAATGAGAGTTAATGCAGCTTAATGCATTCAATTGACAAATAATGGTCCATTCTACACTGTGGCAGGACAGCCGTAGACTCTGCCAACACACACGGAAATAAGACAGAGCCTTCTCCCTGGAGGAACTCACTTCCTAATGGTAAAGATAGTCTGGTAAACAGATTTTTAAAAACGTAAAAAGTGCTAATTAGAGACAAAGACTTTCTAGAGCACAGAGGATGGAGTGACAAAATCCACCTGTGACAAAAGATGGAGGCCTTAATCTGGGTTTTCAAAGATGAGTGTGTGTTCTCCATACAAAGTGAAGAGAAGAAAAATAAGTTATTTTGCCTGTTGTGTGTTAGGGTACTTCTACGTTTCAAATTTGCATGTGTGACACTTTTCATTTAATTTATTTCTGATGGGAGTTCCTAGGAAATAGGTATTAATATAATACCTTTGTTTTGAAGATAAAGGTACTAAGGCTCAGAGAGGTCAAGTGACTTGCCCAAGTTGACACAGCAAGGCAGAGGGAACCCTAGGTTTGAACCAAGGTTACTTTGAATCAGAAGTCCTATTACTCTCTGATTCCTCTGGAGGGGAAGGACTGCAAAGGCACAGAGATGTGGAAAAGCCTGAGCACATTTTGAACATGACCAAGGGTCACATAGCAGGAATGTTGCTGTCTTTGGGGATGTGGCTATTGATGACAGGGACAGAGAAAAGAGTCAGGAAGAAGATGCACAGTGGGGGAACAGGAATGGGGACAGTGAGAGGTGTGAGTCTGTCTCTTTGTGCATAAAGGTGTGGGTAAGGGTCTAGTCAGTAATAACGTGTCATTAAAAGCATACGGCTCAGACGGGCCTTACTTTGAACACCAGCCCTGCCAATTATCCGGTATAACTTGGGCAAGTGACTGAAGCTCTCGGAGCCCTGGTTTCCTTAACTGTAAAACTTAGATAATTATAGTATTCAACTCAGAGGACTGTTGAGAGTAAAAATAAGACAACGCATGTAAATTGCTTAGTAATGTGCCTGACATACGCTAATTTTTCCATAAATATAATTATCATTATTACCACTATTCATTTTGTTGGCAGGGTGTAGACCCATTTTTCTTGTACACCTACTTAAGGGAACTTTAAGGATAGTCATCACGACGCCTTGATAGGTTCTGCGTGTGCATGTGCGTGTGTGTATGTGTGTGTGCACGCATGTGTGTGTATCCGTGCAATCAGATGCTTTAGATACAGCTGTGCTTTTCAAGGGTTCCTAGTAATTTCTGCCAGGCTGTTGGTCTCATAGGCTATTTGTGTTTGTTCTGCTATCACATAATGCTTGCTTCTCCTACATGACCATTTCTGCAACTCATTTGCAAGACCGATTAAAGCAAATTTCTGCATGCATCTCATCTATGTCTGTAAGGCAGGCGGACGTGAGTGCTGCGATTTTGTTTGAATCTTTGGCTGAAGTTGCTTAGAGGATCCCAGTGAGAATGTGGTGTCGATTCCCCAAAGCACATTTAATTGGGTTGTATTTGCTGTGTGCCCAGGGCTGTGCCCATGGCTTCATTCCCAGCGGTTTCCAGAGCAGCAGCATCACAGCCTTTGTGGTCCCATGGACCAGAGTGCAAATCGTGATATGACCATTTGCTGTGTGCTCTTGGATAGTTTCTTTAAATTCTCTGAACCCAGTTTCCCCATCTGTAAAATGGGATGATATTCTTTAGACCTTTGGAGAAATTGTGAGTATTCAAATAAAATCATGTGATTAAAGGATCTGGTACCTAGTAGATTTTCAATAAATGGGAAGTGCTTAAAGTTACTTCACATGTTCATGCACTAGACTTTAAATCCCAAAGACAGGAATCGTGTCTTGCTAATATTTGCATCACCAGTGTCTATCACATAGTAGGCACATATGCATGTGTTTGTGGAATGAATAATCAACTAAATAAGGCAGGCAGTATTTCCCCTGTATTTTACAGACAAGAAAACAGAAAGTCAAAGAGGTTAAGTAAATTATCCAAGGTTAGATAGCAACCAAGTGAAAAGAGGAGGGATTTGAACTTCAGTTCTAGTGGATTCCAAAGCCTTGTTCTTGTCTCTGAAACATGAGTCTTGGATCTACCAGATTTTGATGAAAATTAGAACTTCATGTCTTAATTTCCTTCAACTCTGCTTTCTTAAAGGGACATTCATAAAGAGTAACATTTTATGAATGTCTATCATGTACCAGGGACCATGCTAAATATTTTACAAATATTATCCTATTTAACTTGCAAAATCACTTTTTCAAGTAAGTATTGATGTTTCTACTGGTCATCTGGGGAAACTGAGGTCTTTAGAGGTCAGATAAATTGCCCACTATAAAAAAGCACATAAGCAATGAAACCAGGATTCTAAGCCCAGCCTACTGGATGCCAAGCTGATTTTAAAATATACATTCCATATATTCCTTGTTCACTTTAGCCAGAAATCTGGGTTCAACACTGGCAAAATCTGTGAGATGAGGGATTTCCTACAGGCTTGTTATAAGAGCTTAGGTGGACACACCCTTAAAAGGCAGACATGGAATCAGAATCAGTGTATATATGTGAGGATCTCCTGGAGATGAAGTGGTTTCTCCAACCCCAGTCCCACTAGGAGATGGCTGAACTCCATTTACATGCTGGGTGATGGGTATGTCCTAAGGCAGAATCTTTCACTTAAACCACCAGGTGCACAAATCAGGGTTGAGTACCCAAACAAAAGTACGTTGTGTATCTGTTTCTAGACAAAAGTCAAAGAGTAAAAATCTTGATCAACAACTCTTGGATATCTCAGCTACCCTTCATCATTGTTGTAATTTGAAAATTCTGAGGGGAAATTGAGGGTTTACCTTGATAGGAAGAAGTCCTCGTGGAGCACTGCCCGAGCACCTGAGATGCTTGGATAGAAATGTAATTCAAGGTATCCAAAGTGATTTGCATGGAGAATTCAGAAAGTTGCTTACCTGACATTGATTTACTATTTTTCCTTATAAAAAAACAAAACAAAACAAAAACCTCCAATTTTAATCAGGGTAGAAATCTACCCAACTAAAACTCTTGATTTCCCAGATTTCCTGGAAATGGGAGTAATCATATGACACAGATATGCCCAAGGAGATAAAAAATGGTTTGCTGGGAGAGGTTTCTGAGAAAGTTTCTGCTTCTTGGTGAACAGGGTCAGATGTACCTGGCACACTCCCTTAGCATGTTACTCTTAATATTATCACACATACATACACACTCATGTACACAGGCATGCACATATGTGTTTCCTGCTTTGTTACTGAGATTATGGGCATGATACCTGGAAGTAACTCCGACCATGAAGACAAAGTCATGACCATGGCAAACATGCTGGCCTGAGACCCTTTGACCACTGAACCAAGCTCAGCAGCCTTCTGGTATGTGAAGGGGTTGCCATTTGTTAGCCAGCCATTCTATTACTTGGAGCTGAGAGCATTCCCCCCAGATTAGGTGGATTTGCTGAGGCATGTCTTACAAGACATGCTGCTTAGAGGAACATGCTGCCCAATTTTCAAAGTAGATCACTAATGTGACCCCTATCATGGGGCAGGGGACAAGATCTGGTTCTCACCTCCTGAGCTGGTCTGTGAGTTTTATTTTTTGGGTCCTATAATGAACCTTAGTTTAAGGAGAGAGCCAAGCTCCCTTCCTCCCTACATTGCACATAAGGGAGTTACAAGGTCAGTGGTGCAGGAACCAGGTCCGTGAAAAGGAACTCTGACAGTGTCTCCAATGGTTGGAAACTTGAGATATGTATTAGTGTTTTAAGAGATGTGAGATTCCCAGGAGGAAGGCAAGTAGCTCTGTGTGTGTGTGCACGTGCACGCGCATGAGCTATGAGGATGATGGATCTAGAAAGCAAAGAGCATGACGGAATGCAGGTATCATCTCTGAAATGGATTTATCAACATAATCCAAGAAGACAGCTTGGTTTTTAAGGCAGACACTCTATACTCACAATCCTTTCTTAGTGTTTGAGAGCAAGAGTTGCAGAGCCACCAAAATAAATGTGAACCAATGTGGTAATTGGGTTTGAATCCAACTTACCTGGATGTGTGACCTTGAGTAAGTTATTCACCATCTCTGAGCCCCAGTTTCCTTGTATGTCAGGAAATGACATCCATACATGGACTGTGTGGTTTGGGAAAGGTTTAGAGATAATGTCTACATAGTACCTGACACAGGAACTGGAAATGATAACAATAAACAATAATAATACTTATTGCTATTACCATTTATTTAATATATTTTTTTAAAAAAGATACCAAAAGAGCTGTTCCATTTGAAACAGCCACAGAGAAACAGAGTATCCTGCAGTTAGTGGGAGAGAGAACACCCTGGTGAGGCAAGAAAGACTTGATCTGCAGAAGTTTGGGGCTGTATATGTTTTTTACAAGATTGGCAGCCCTAAAAAGAAGTTACAAGACTAGCTACCAGGGGAGGAACTGATCACAAAGCCGAGTGTAAGCAAGAATTATGCTTTCCTTCTGTGCTCCAGGAATGTTGCACCCTCTGGGGGCTGGTTTTCATTTGTAATCTTACTAACTCAGCCAAGCTGCAGACAGCAAACCCTGTATTGATTGGGAGCCCTGCAGGGGAGCTCAGGCAGGTCCAGGAGACCCCGGGACCATAGTTTGATCTATTAGTTACTTTCCAGAGAGAGTGTGCATGTGTGTGTGCGTGATCATGCTAGGATAATTCTCTGTCTTTGCAGAATCCGACGGGAAGGCTTCTATAGGGCAAGGTGGCTACATATTTTCTGAGTCTGCTGACTAACGGAGGGTCAAGGGATGTTTGTCGCCTTTCTTCCCTTCCTCCTCAATAACAGACTGCTCCAGGCCATTGTTGTAGTGCATAGATACGAAGACCAAGGGAATAAAGTGGATATGATAGTAATAATAATAATAATCTTTGCCTAGTGAAGTTGTCTTGAAGATTAATGAAGTTAACTGACCTGGAGCAATGGAGAATTGCAGACCTGCCCCTCCCACCCTCTCCTTGGATGCACTGTGAGCTCTTGGAATCTCCTAAAAATCTTATAACTCGCAGGGCCACAGATCCTTTGCTTTCTGGATGTCAGGTCGTGTTCAAGGTGATGGTAGGGGGCATGGTGAAGAAATAAGTGCAACTGAGCATTTAAACCTGTGCCAGGTGTTCAGCAAGAAACTCTGCACCGTTTATCTCAGGGAGGTATTCCAGCAGAGCTTCTGTTTATAAAGTAAGGGGCGGGGAGGAAAGAGCCACCTAAGTTTATCTCTTTGTCCTCGTTAAACCTCACTGGAGAGGTAGGAAAAGGAAAGGAAGGGAATGGAAGGAAGGAAGAAAGGAAAGAAGTAAGGAGGAGAGGGAGGGGAGGAGCAGAGGGTGAGAAGTGCCATCAGGGAGCAGAGACAGTTCCACTCCAGGCATCTCAAGGCACAGGGTATGTCAAAGGCAAGAATGAATGTGACCTTGAAACCGTGTATGGAGCTGTTGGCTCTCAAGGATCCGTCCCTCACCTGCATCTGACACAGACAACTACCTCTTTTGCCTGCCGCCCAACCTTCCCCTATGTAGAAGTGGAGTTTCTGTGCAAGATAAACAAAAAAGGGTCAGGACTGAAGGGGCCAACACAGACAGCAGACGGTGGGGAGAGAAATGAGAAAACACTCGAGCCTTTCAGCTCCCCTCTCTTCTCACCCAAATGCTCCAAGGATTTTTATCTGGAGAAACTGACAGATCCCTGAGAAAAGATGTCAAGATACTGAAATAGGGCAATTCTCAAGTGAGTAGGCTGCCTCGCCACCCTGCAAGGAATTCCATCAGTCACCAGTTCTGTCCCATGTGCATGGAACTCACAAATGGCTTCTTCGATCTGACCATAAAACAGTGCCTGAAATTCCCAAGGCACAAGAGAGACACCAAAATAAGCAATCTGGGGGAAAAAATTGGAGGATCTAAGAATGGAAGAAGTCTGCAGTATTCAAATCTGTGGAATATTAAAAGAATCAGCTAAAGGGGTTGAGAGCAGCTGCCCCAGGGACCAGGATTCAGGGGTGATGAGAGTTGAAACCACTGACTTTTATTACAAGACTTAGCACTCTTTGGTCTTTAATAAAACATGGTGTACGTATCACTTTGGAAAATTGAAGACTTAATTTTAAAACGGTACTCCTGCAGAAAGGAAGGCTTCACACCAAACAGATGGATACAGTGAGTCTCAGAACAGGTAGGTGACTTGCCTGGTATCACACAGCAATTAACCAAAGAGCTGTCTGTCTTAAAGCCTCAGGATGTTCCTTTTCCTTAAGAGCAATCTGTTGCCTACTATGTAAAATCAGTTAAAACCAGCTCCTGGCAGATTATATTCCCATTACAAGCCCCCTGCGAGCTCAGTTAGAGTGTGCCGACTCTCCATGTTCCTCATTACGGGGATAAAATTGGAGGCCCCCAGGGTGTGTCTCACCATTCACTGCATAGATCTTGGCATGTTCTCTGTTGTGACCAAAGCTACTTGTGCTGAAACTCACACTGGCAGCCCCTGAGGACTGCCAGAAGACAATAAGGAAAGAAAAAGAAAATGCAGCCTTAAAATACAATATTGATGTCTGACTGCCCTGGGAACTGGGGAGTTTTGAGGAATTCTTTTAGTTGATTTTTTTTTTTTTTTTGGTAAAAAAAATCTCCTTCCCTTTAAGAAAATAAATAAAATTGTCTCGATGCTGAAAATCCAAATCTATGATGTCTTTGTCAGGGTGGTCGTTTCAAGTGTCAGCAGGATTTTCACTGCTTGGGCAGCTCCAAGAAATGCCAACCTTTAGTCTTCTGTGCCACCATTAAAAGGTAGCAGTGCAGAGCTGCTAGAAGTTTAATCTAGTTGTTTCTGAGCACAGACTGATAGAATAGGAGTGGGATTGAGCAGGAGGAAGAATGAAGTTGAAGACAGACTGTGTCCTACTTCTTTGCATCTAACAATTCAAATGCCATTGGAGCTGAGATTTGGGAATCTAAAGATGGAAGGCTTATGTTGTCTGCTTTTGGTGGCAAAGCACCCTTGGGCCAGTTAGGATCACTAGGTCTGTTTATTGAAGCCCATTTCCTCTTGAAAATGTACTCTGACTACCCATCTTCCTCACCACAGGACAGAGTAGGTGTCTGAGTTTGGGTTCCTGTGGAAGCCTCATCTACATCCCCTATGTTAGCCATACCACACATACATGGAACCATTAGTTTATTTCCCCTCTCTCTACTTGTTAGTGCTACAAAGTTAAGAACTGAACCTGTGTTGTATTGTATAGTATCTCCTCACTTGGAAGAGGACCTGGCACGCAACAGCCTTAATAAATATTTCCTGCTGGGCCAAAAGAGTAGAATGGCATAATTCAACTGTACATTCCCCCAGGAAGATGTTTCTTAATTTTTCTGAATGTTACAGTCTACTTTCTCATCCCTCCTTAGAATGGCTAATGTGACAATCCCTCCTTAGAATGTCATGAATGTGACATTCATGATTACCACAATGGTTTTTTGTTAAAAAAAAAAAAAAAAAAAAAAACCTAGACAGGATATGGATTGTGCATAAAGTGGGGAGATGACATATGTAGGTCAGAACAACTGAGAACAACCTCAACTTGGAGAGCAATCGTCAGTCCGTCAACCACTGCCATAGAATCCTGTTCCTCAGAGAACTGTGTGTGCATCACCATGTCAGCCTTTCAGCTTTCCAAATCTTAGAATCTGCCAGGAAATGTCACTGTTCCACTTGGGCTGATTTCCTGTTACAATAGCGTGTATCCGGACCTCTGTGTTGATATGTCTGGAAACCCATTTTACCTCTTGGGAAGCCACCAGTTTTGAGCTTCTGCCAGTTGGAGGGGAGTTTAATTCCACACCTTGTTTCTCTTCTCCTCCTCCTCAGTTTTCCCAAGTAGGAAGTCACTTCTTAACGTCAGTTGGATTCTTCATGGGCTATTCTGTGGTTTCTAGGCATGTTGGGTAAACTGTATCCATAGCTATTTAACAGTAAATTGTTCAGTCATAAGAGTCACAGTAAGGTTAGTTGGGCCAAAGGTCGATGAGCGTAGTCTTTAATTGCTGAGATGCCAGAGAAATCAAATTGTACCCTAACTGGTTTGTGAATAGAATGGCTGATTCCCAAGATCATTGTGAGCCTCTTGCGGTGTATCTCATTGGTGAAGTGAAACCAGGACATAAGAACTGCAGGGGATTTTAATGGATGTGAGGTCTAACCCTCTCGTTTTACAGGTGGGAGATTGGAAGGCTCACAGAGGGGGAAGTGAATTGCTCTAAATCAAGAAAATCTCTTTCAGCAATTGAAGAAATAATTTGATTATGGAAAGACATTTTAAAATATTACTTATTTGTTTATACCTTATGCCACAAACATCATGTTCCCAGACAACCATTGTACCATTTTCCCTAGGAAAATGAGAGAAAAAAAATCTACCCCAAAGAAGAGAAGGATAAAATATAGGTGGAATCATCACAAGATAGGAAGAAGTAGGAGTCTCATTTTTTTTTCCTGGCTCAGAACGGATTGAGCTAAGGATGAGAGGATGTTGGGCGACACATGGATGCTTACTGTTTCTTAGCAGGCTCAATCCTGGATGTAGGTTGGGATTTGGGGAATGGACCCTTCCAAAGCTGCCTCTACACCAACATTGAAAACTTCCACATCAAAGTGATAGTAGTGTAACAAGATCGATAGTAGTGTAACGAGAGAGAGAGAGTGCATTGTCATTACCAAGTTACACTAAAGTCCTGGGTTGTAGAATGGACCAAGATGTCTTCTTCACATAATGGAAGAAGAGAAGGGTAGCTGAGAGTCTAGAGGCTATCTGGGGAGTTTACCAGGGTGGAAACAAACTACCCTGCTACTGAAGGCTGTAGCACGTGGTTCCTAGAGCAGGGGGAACACTGGAATCAGTTGTATCCAGCCCTGACAACAGCCAACACAGGGTCAAGTCAGAAGCTGGGTCCTGACACAGTGAGAAAACAGCCCATGCATTCAGCAACCCTAGGCTTTTCCATTCGATCCTGATAAAGTGACCAGTGACCAGTTGGGCACAGTGCACTGTGCAGAGAACAGGGGAGCCAGAAACACATGAGAATACCAGGCCCTCTTCTCGCCCCCCTCCGCAGTTCCCAGAATCTATCTCAGGAGTGATCAGGAGGAGAGGGGAAATTGGAAAGACCCCATTATCTGAAAGAGCGTGAGTTTCCTATGGAGGTTGTTTACATGATTGAATAGGACAAAGCTTACTGGTTTTGAACTGAATTTAGCACTCCCATCCACCTATCTAAGGGGATGAGGAGATTCCTAAAGAACATGCAACTAGTATAGAATATAAAGAAGGGTTGCTTTTCTTTAAACATCAGTGTGGTGTGAGAAACCTTGCACTATAATTACCCAGTTAAAAATTGTAAGAGTGATTGCCAAGTTTTCTATCTGGTTTAATTCAGTCTGATGCTAAAGAAAGCTGCTCACTCAAAGGCATAGCTTATTAGTGAGGCTTATTGATGGACCATGGAGCTCCCATGGGTTTCCAGAAAATGAATTAGGAAAAAAGGTCATTGATCCAGTTTTTTTTGTGTGTGTGAATGACGCACTCTATCCCTGCCACGCATAATGGGCCAAGACAAACAGTTCAAGGAAGTCTTCTCTTCCTAGCACCTGGAATCTTCTATTAAAGGATAACTCCATGTCCCCTCCTCAATCACATCACCTCCATTCTTCACGAGCCATGATGGAGCCATAGTATTTTCGTTTAGTTAGAGATGAATTTAAAGATAATCTAATTCAATCCCCTCAACTCAGGTTGAAGGTGGGGAAGGGCCAGGCTTGGTGAGGCAAGGTGGTTTGCCTGCAGCCACAAAAAAAATGTTAGTGGCAGAAGCAAGGCCAGAACTCGTACATCTCAATTCCTGTTTCTATCTTCTAGTCTGTATTACATTTCTCAGCTTGCCTGTATATAAAAGATCACACCCCAAAAGTAATAACCATCTGGTCTCTGCGTCAGAAGTGTTTGCCAGTGGCATCCAGGGGGCTACACCCTGATGGTGTCTGGGAACTCTGGAAGCTCTCTGACCTCTGAGACTAAGTCCATGCACTGTTCCCTTGAGCTTTGGCACATCCAAAACTTGACAGCCCTGGAGAAAGAAGCCGCACAGTCACCCAAGACTAGCAACATTCCAAGAAAACACTGACATGTGGCAGGACTGGCATGATGGCAGGACTCACAGTGTTCTCTGTCTTCTCGAGCAGAATCTACAGGATGCCAAAAAGACAAATGCATTTTTCTCTTCCAAATTATTCCTCCTACAAATGCTAAGTATCTCCATCTGGGAGGCATTTAACATTTCAAGCAGCTATTGCTGATCTGTAGGAGGACTCACCAAGTATCAACTGTCTCCCCAAAATAACTCCCCTTACTGCTGCGGGAGCTGCCAAGAAACAGCCCAGGCAGGAGAAAAATAGCGTATTTGGGGAGGCCCCAAAGGTGGAGCACAACATGGACAACCAGCCCTGACCTGTGTCTACCCACTGTTCTCTCTGCAGAGGTGTTTTTCCGAGGAGTCAGTGTGCAGATGTCATTGCATGCCTTTCCCGGAAGGATGCAGTACCAGAAAGAATTTCACTCAGGATGTGCCCCCAGATGATGATCAGACACTTCTAAGTTCATGCTTTACTGTTCATACTTATAGTAAATCACACACATTTCCTGGTAGGCCAAGACAATGTCCCCATGAAAGATGGCAGTGATGGGAATATTGAGCTCTGAATATGATCCAAGAGTTTGTCTTTACCACTTATCCTTCTGCTCAGATTTGCCAAATCCAACCATAGGGGAATGAACCATGGGGTTAACATTTCCAGGCCATGAACCCTAGAGGTACCAATTTACACACCATCTAGTGTTGTTAATGTATTATCTATAGTTTGGTGGTTACTGGGAGGGGGCCCAGGAGAGATGGGCCACCTAGTCTCTGTCATCATAGAGTATATTAGTTAATGAGGAGAGGTATATAAAATATGTCCACATATAACACTAACTCTGGGTAGAATGGCATGGGAAATCGCGATAAAGGACTATAGGATTTGGAAAAGGGAGAAGTCATTGCTAGCTGGGAGGCCAGGGGCGATTTCATGAAGTAGATGGCATTCATTCTAGACCTCTAAGAGGAGGGAGGTTAGAATTTGGACATACGGAAGTTAGTTGAGGAAAGGGCTTCCCACGTGCGTGGAGAAGCTTGAGCAACGGCAATTTACGGTTGTAAAGGAGACTAGAGGTGAATTTTATTTATTCATTCTTTCCTCTCTTGATTCATTGAAAGTAACATGTGTGTGCCAGGCACAGAGCTAGGACCTGGGCATAGTGAGATACATAAAACATGACTTCAATAAGCCCTTGTCTGGTGGGTGAATCGGGGGGTGTGGGGAAGGGGACTGGAGAATGTAGGGTGACAAGAACAATAACTGAAGGACCCTCAGAGTCGGTGGGAGAAGAGAGGTTGGGAGCCTGAATCCTGTGGGGGGAGAGAGCCGAATGAAATGCCCAGATGGAAGGAAGGCGTTGTGACATGTGCACAGCTCTGTGGTCTGAGACCCGAGGGCAGCGTGCCAGGTGGGGGTGTGGCATGAGAGTGGACCTCCTCGATTAAGGTGTTGGAATGTATTTGGTTAGCACTGGGAGTCCCTCAAGCCACTCCTGTATTTATGCTGCTGCAGTGGAAATAGCGAGTTGGTTCACACCACGCAGGGAGTCCTGCTGGTGGCCGTGACAGGTGGGAAGGTGTAACTCTGAAAATGTGCAGTGCTACTGCCTGCCGCTGTTTGTCAGTGTTCACGTTCCATTTTGCACTGTTTTCTTAATATGGCGGTCTCGGTCATCGATGAGTTCATCAAGGACAGGGACTAAGCCTAGGGCTGAGCTGCCTAGTAGATGGTGGTCAGTGTGTATTTGGTGACTGACAGGTCGGTGTCGTGTGTGTGTGTATGTGTGTAAGAGAAAGAGAGAAGTGGTGCTAGGTGTGTGATTGTGTGTAGGCTAAGATAGGAGCTTGTTCTTGTATTGAAGAGATTAAAATAGTTCCTCAGATTTTATCAACACTGCTGATTCCCTCTGTATGTGCTCCAGTCTTTGTTCTCTTCTGTGTGGATGCGAGTTTATTAGGAAGATACTTTTTTGAAAGAAGACGTTTCTGTATAAAATGTATGTTTATATGTGGTCAGCATCAATGGGCACCCAAACACCTGTCTCCTGATGGTAAAAAAAAAAAAAAAAAAAAAACTAGAAATGTATTTATTTCTAGTGTTTGAGAACTTTAGATGTTTGAAAAATCCCTGTGTATCATTTAAAGGAGAAATAGTATTATTTTATAGTAAATGCTTAAAAGTATTGTTGAATATAAGAAAGAAAATTTAAACAATAGAAAATGTAATACCACCGTTACTATGTTGATATCTTTTTATTCTTTTATCTATCCATGTATCTATGTGTAGTTCTAAAAATGAGGGTTGTGATTATATACTGATCTATATGATGCATTTAAAAATAATATAGACCACATGTTGCAGACATTAAATTCTTTTACATAAACATAAGTTTAATAACTGTATAATATACTCTGAGAATTAAGCCTTGAAGGGAAAACAGGCATTAATCCAATAATGTAACGAAAAATATGAGATTTCTGCAATGATAAGTGCTGCAAAGGAGCTGCTCCAGTTAAAACCACACATGGTAGGAGATTTGGCCTGGGAGCAGGAAAGCTTCCTCAAGGAGGTGATGACTGGTTTTAGATATAAACAAAAATTACAGGATATAGCCAGCCAGAGATGGGCAACTATGGAATAGGCAGGACCTTCCAATAAAGATGACAATATGTGCAGAATACCTACGGTTGTTAGCAGGTGGCTCCTATTTTCTAACCAGTTTCACTGCTATTTATATGTATGTGTGTGGCCTCTGGACATCTTACTGAACTCTTTGGTATTTCTAATTATTTGTTGGATGACCATGCTGGGTTTTCTACTAAAGAAATGACTCATATCTTTTTGCGATTGATCCTAGGAGTAGTTATGAATTCAGCCATTGCCCTGTGCCAGGCATCATGCCAAGGGCTCTAGCTGTGTCTGCTTATGTAATCTTTACTGTCCTTTATGGGGTATGGTATCACTGTTCCTAGTATAGAAGAAATCAACTTATTGATTTAGCAAAATTATGCTCAACTGCTAGTGAGAGAGGCTACTGAGATCCAAACCCAGGTCTGATGCCAGTGCCTGTGCTTCCAAGCTGGTGTTAAATTAAACTTTGGTTTTTCTACTTGTTTTCTACAATATCTAAAAGTGTTGAAAAGCAGGGACCCTTGTTTTGTCCAGGCCTTTAATGGGAGTGTTTGTTTTGTGGTTTGGTAAAGCATTGGCTGTTGAGATGTGAGAGCTGTTCTTTACAATGTTGGTAAAATATTCCTCTGTTCCAAGATTTCTGCATTTTAAAAAATAATGCAGAGATATAGATTGAATTTCGTCAAAACTCTTTTGATATTTTTTCTGTGAGCCATCGGTGTGATAAATTATGTTAATAGATTTCTGAATATTAAATGATTCCTAATATTAAATCACTCCTGGTTTCCTGGAATTAAAATCCACTTGGTCATGGTGAATTATCCTTCTGAAGTATAGCTGCATTAGGTTTGTTGGTATTTTATTTAGGATGTTTATATCAGTAAGATCGAATTGGAGCTTTCTCCTCCTTTGGCATTGTTATTACGTCTTGACAGTAGTGTCATGCCAACCTCACTAAACAAATTAGGACACATTTTTTTCTTTTTTTTTAACTTCCTAAATACTCATATAGCATAGGACTTAGCTGTTTTTCTAAATTTTGAAATAATTAACAATTAGAATAATTTAAGCCTGGTACCTTCTACAGAGATGATTTTTATATGACTTACTTAATTTTCTTGAAGTTGATACACTCAATTTCCCTTTGAGTCAATTTTTATAGTTCATATTTTTTCTGGAAAACCATAAATATCATTAAGATTTTAAAATTTAGCATATGATTATACACTTATACATTGTATTACCTTATGATTAATTTGTGGCTTTTAATCTTATTTCTATTTCATATTGAGAGGCTGTATAAAGCTTTGGTTAGGAGTGTTGGTTGTGGAGCATGATGGAAATATTTTAATTTTACTCTGTCACTTGACACTTGAGGGATCTTGGGCCTATTTGTTCCCTTCTGTCTTCCTTGATTTCTTCATTGTGGAATGAGGATGATAATAGTACTTTCCTTGTAGTACTTGTTAACAACATACTTAATCACTGCCAGGTACATACTAAGTAGTCAATAAATATTAGGTATTATTCTAATGTCTAATCTTTAGTATTTGTGTCTATAAAGAAAATAGCATTAAGATTTAACTGTAGAGGTTACTCATTTGCTTTTCCTAAGTTACTGAGTTTTTATTTTCTTTTTTTTTATTTCGGCATATTATGGGGATACAGATTTTAAGGTTTCAATAAATGCCCTTTCCCTCCCTCCCCCCACAAGTCTGAGTCTCCAGCATGACCATCCCCCACGTGGTGCACATCTCACTCATTATGTATGTATATACCCGCCCCCCTCCCCCCTGCCCAATACCCTATTACTGTAGTACCTATGTGTCCACTTAGGTGCTGCTCAGTTAATACCAGTTTGCTGGTGAGTATACGTGGTGCTTGTTTTTCCATTGTTGGGATACCTCGCTTAGTAGTATGGGTTCCAGCTCTAACCAGGAAAATATAAGATGTGCTCTATCACCGTTGTTTCTTAGAGCTGAATAGTACTCCATGGTATACATATACCACATTTTATTAATCCATTCTTGGATTGATGGGCACTTGGGCTGTTTCCACAGCCTTGCGATTATGAATTGTGCTGCTGTAAACATTCGAGTGCAGGTGTCTTTTTTGTAGAGTGTCATTGGATCTTTTGGGTAGATGCCCAGTAATGGGATTGCTGGATCAAATGGGAGATCCACTTGTATCGCTTTAAGGTGTCTCCATATTGCTTTCTACAGAGGTTAAACTAGTTTGCAGTCCCACCAGCAGTGTAGGAGTGTTCCTCTCTCTGAGCATCCACGCCAGCATTTATTGTTTGGAGACTTTTTGATAAAGGCCATTCTCACTGGAGTTAAGTGATATCTCATTGTGGTTTTGATTTGCATTTCCCTGATGATTAGAGATGTTGAGCATTTTTTCATATGTTTGTTGGCCATTCTTCTATCTTCTTTAGAAAAGTTTAATTACTTAATTACTCTTATCTGCCCTTTATTTCTTCCTTGTGCTTTTGTAGTTTTTACTTGCTGCCTTTCAAAAGCCTCATTGATGTGTTTTCCTTTTTCATTCTTTCTTACTAATAAAATTTAAGGCTGAAATCTTGGATCATCACATTTTTGTATATTAATTTTCTCAGGTCATTAATTTCTAAATAATCTATAATGGATATTTTAATTTTCTCTTTGACTAACATGTTATTTAGGAGCGAGATCTTTAAATTTGTAAAGACTTGGGTTTCTTTTAGTGTTTTTTTTAATTTAGGTATTTTTGTTTCTTTATTAAATTTTAAAGAGTATTTTCTAGTATATGCCCAGAGAATATTATTTTATGTATATTTTCTATATGCTCTTCTAATAGTATTTTCTACATATGCCCAAAAAAATGTGACCTGAACGAACACTTACTGGATTTTGTTGTTTTGAGTGTGTGACCTAATATGATACAAGCTTTGGAAATTGTGTTAATTAACTCTTGAAGTTCCATTATCATCTAGATATTAATTAAATTGTGCCAGCTCCCTTACAGCCTTATTTATTTTTGTCTACTTTGTCAAAAACTTGAGTGTTAAAATCTCTTACCACCAATGTGTTTATTTGTCGTTTGTCTCTTGTATTGCTGGTAATTTTAGCTCTAGGTATTTAATGATTTTAGCAAGTAAACACTCATGACTGCTGATCTGCCTTGTGAACTGCATATTTATCAGTATAAAATAATCCTGTTCTTCTATTTTAAGATACTTTACTTGAATTCTACAGTGCCTGACATTCAACTGCAGTCCCTAGCTTAACTTTAGTTTACACTGGACTGGTGCCTGTTTGCCTGTTCTTTTGCATTTAATACAAATACACAATTTTGTTTTAGTCCTACCCAAAGCACATAGGATGCGGTGGATTTTAATTTTTGACCCAATCTCAGAGTCTCTGACTTTTCATTGAAGAGCTTAAAAGATTTACATCTATTGCCATGACACATTTGTTTGGGTTTACTTCTACCATTTTGTTTTCCATCTTCCTCAGTTTTACTATTTAATAACCCCACTGCCTCCCCATGTTTTACTAGAGGTCGCATAATATCAAAGTAGTTTAAAGTAATCTGGATCTACCTCCAGCGTTCTCTTTTCTCACTAACTAGCTGTGTGCTTTGTGTCCGACATGTCTGATAACCAGGAGTACCTTTTAAAGGAATATTAATTTGAGGGAAGGGAGGGAGGGAAGGGGAGAGAGAGAAAGGGAGAAATGGTTGATTGGTAGAACTTCAGAACAGAATTAGAGTATGTAGGTCTTAGGAAATCAGAACTATGAAAACCCCCAAATTAAACTCTGTTCCTCCATAAAGTCATGAGTTCATAATCGTTAGAGATGTGCAAGAAAAATACTAGACAACATCAGACTGCCCTGGAACTGTTTCATATTTTGAGCAGAGGCTGCAACTCACTGATAGTCCAAATGTTTCAGTACTCCAAGGGTCCGTTACTACTTGAGAAGTAGGACCATTGACAAGATCCCGGTCTCTTCTTAATTTGCAGTCTTTTCAACTTATTAGATGGGAATTCTGACTTTGATTTTGTAGCAGTTTCTAATGAAAATCCCACGCCAAGCATCCCATTTGGTTGTGTTGGTTTGGGTGCAAGGTCTGTATCTGCACAAGCCCACCTACACAGGGTGGTTCTTAACCCTGGCTGAATGGTAGCATCAGCTGGGTGCTTTAGAAAAGGACCACTGTCTAGTTCCCACACTCAGGGTGTTCAATTTAACCTCTCTGGGATTGAAGTCCAGATGGCCTTTTTTAAAAAACAAACAACAAAAAAGTCCCCAGGTGATTTTAATCTGCAACTAGGGTTGAGAATGACCGTTTGAAAAACCTCATTGATGTGTTTTCCTTCAGCTAATTTCCTTTCATTCTTTCTTGTACTAATAAAATTTAATGCTGAAATCTTGGATCATCACATTTTTGTATATTAATTGTCTCAGGGGTCTTCGGTCTGACATGTCTGATAACCAGGAGTACATTTTAAAGGAATATTAATTGAGGGAGGAGGAGGAGGGAGGGAGGAAAGGGGGAGAGAGAGAGAAAGAGAGAAATGGTGTTGGCATTAATTTTTATTTGGGCAAACATGGCAAGCAATTGTGTTTTCCCTCTGTTACATCCATTTTTTTCATTTTCTGGTGACAGCTTTCTATTTTCTTTGGGAATCCACAGTTTTGGAGGGGTTGATGCCACGATTCTGGGTGGAAGAAGACACTGAGGTGTCAGTCAATACCTACATTCCCCAGGCCAGGCAGAAAGCATCCGAACTTTTCAGGAGGCTTGCATATTTCACCCAGACTTTAACCTCATGGAAGGCTGGGGAATGTGGAAGCCATACAGGATCCTACGGATGAAGCTTGCACCGTGAACGTTAGGGTTGAAAGATGAAGAGAAAGTAAATCCTGTTGACATCATTTCAGCCATGGATTTGGTCACACTTACCGTCGTCATTATCTTACAGGTGAGGCTAGTTGAGTTAGGTTAGCTGCTCCTATTCCATAGCCCATTAGGATAAGAGATGAGATTGACTCCATGAAGGTCATATTTCAGAAGTTGGGGAATGTTCTCTTTGTTTTAAACTGAATAATTATGAATTTTAAAACTGGCAAGTCTGAGCTTGAGCCTGCCAAGGAGATTTTATGCATTTTGAACAAGGCCTGTGTTCTATGTGACCAATACTTCACCTTCGTTTCTCAGCATAATTCAAAATTTTTGTTTGTTGCTCCTTTCAACAACAACAACAACGAAATCATAACTACTATAGAAATGCTAATTCCAATGTCCCTAAAACTGCCTTCTCCTGGAGATTTTCTTTGGATATGCTCTTGCTGGTTTCCACAATGCAAGTGCAGAGTGGAGAGGAGGGAAGGATGAGGATGCTGTGCAAAGATGAGGAACAGAGAATGAGCTCCAAGAAACAAATGTGGACCACAGTCTCTTAGCACTGTGTGCTTTGGGCTCTTTTAGAGGAGCTTCCCTGAGCCATCCCAAGAGATTCTTAAAATAACCCTGCTGGGCATAGATAGGATAGGGAAACCAGGGCACAATAACCTGTATTGAACCCTCGCTCTTGTAAGTAAGTGGGTGGGGCAGAATTTAATTTCCCAACACAGGTGCTTTCTGTTGGCTGCAAAATACTTCTCCCCCATCGTGGTTCTGCTTTGCTGATAAGCAGAGTCATTATGAATTTTAAGACTATAAGAGTTATCTTGAAGGTTATCAACTTGATTTTCTGTTCTTTGTGTGATGTTTATCAGCCTAATCTTGAAACTACTCTGAAATGGCAGACAGCGTTGTTCCCTAGGACTTGCAGCTCTGAGTCAAGCCCAAGTACTACTTTAAACGGAGCAGAGTAATTAAAAATTAGGTTCTCAGAATTCCCAGGCTTCCAGAGACTGATGGTGTCTAATTCCAACAAAGAATCAGATACAAAGGGATATATCCACATTCTGTCCTGACAAACTCTTTGGTGGGCTCATCTGGTATTCTGCAGTGATAGCATCAAACTACGACGATTCTAAGCACGGCCTCCTTTCAGCACAGCTGTTACTAAAATTCAAAGAGACAAGTCGAAGTGGTAGCATGCCATTCTTACAAACCACTTTACTTAACCCGAGTAGTTATGGGGAACACTACTCACCTAGCCAGTCAGCGGGACAATGGGATACCGTGGTTAACCAAGGAGGAGGGCAAATTGGATGCGGACTCAGGAGGCTAAGTCTCAATTCCCAGCAGTGACACTGCTCACCTTTTTATGTCTAATTGCACCCATCAGTTTAATCCTTAAAGAATAATGTTCAGTTGGTTTCCGTCTGTCTGCATTTGTAAATGTCATTCTGCCCAGCATGTGTTGTAAAGATTAGCTGTGCTTCATCGTTTTGTTAGCATGAATCAATAATGTGGGATTCTTGGCTCGCTGAATTTTTAAAGTCATCGGTGAATCAATGTAGGCTATTTGTGCAGTACCCCTTATAACATGCTAATTTGATATCATTGGATAAAATGCCTAGTTTCGGGAGACACTTACTGAAAAATTTTAAGATTAGCTTCAAGATTAGCCAAAGCTTTAGAGGAGAGAGGTTGTATTATTTTGCTGATACACATGCGTGGACTTCATTCCTAGGGGAAGGGGAAAAGGAAATGGTCAAAATTAATAGTAGGTTCTAAGAAGTATGGTCCAGGAAAAGACAAAACATGAGCCACTATATCGAACCTTCGTGATGGAACTTTCAAAATACCTGTCAATGATTTTAAAATGCCTCACTCTTGGAGGATGTAGCAGTGATGCTAGAAATTACATCCTAGCTGGAAAACAAGGGAAACGCAATGCATTTCCTGGAAATTGCACTATAAAGGAGGTGCATCCTTCCCCAAAGTAAGTGAAAAGCAAGTGCTCCTTATGTAGTAATCCCACAAAGTTGTTTACTATTTATTTGCCATTGCAAAGAATTCACAGTCAGGTTACTTGATGGCCTGAGCTCTAATACAGCCAAACTCTTCATAAGCCTTTGGAAATGGGTGTTGATATAATGTTGTTAATCAGTCAAAAGTGAACTGAAAGAAAAAGTTAGCCTCATTAGTTATAAAAGAAATAATTTAAAAAACAAACCATTTTTACCTATTAAATGAGTAAATGCTGCAAAAATATTAAAGGTGATGAGGAATGGGTGATTTACTGCTGGAAGGTTATAAATTATTGCTATCCTCTGACAAGCTATTTGATAAAAATATCTGATGACTTAAAAAGACCATACTCTATTAGTAAATCCAGTTTTAGGGAACATTCCAGATTACCGACAAAATATTTGTGCTCAAATATGTTTGTTGCTGTGTTAATTAAAATTATAAAAATATGTATAAACTGAAATACCTAACAAAATGAATGTTTAAAATAGTTATTATCTCCCTATGATAATTCATAAAAAAGAGTGTTTGCAAAGAATTTTTAATTTCCTGGAGAGATGCTTAAATATAATGCTAGATGACAAAGCCAAGACAGAAAATTACATGCATGTTATCCCACTTATTTAAAAAATGCATTTTGGGCAAGATGCTGGAAGTGAATGCACTGGGATGTTAACAGTTATTTATTCAACAAGCATTTGTTGTCAGACACTCATCTTAGAACCATGAGATAGAAAGATGAAGATGTATAAAGAAAATAAAATGCAATGATAGATTGAAACAGTGCCAGGAGGGAGGAGCAGGGTAGAGTGCTTCATACGGAGTGTTCTGGAAGTCTCTATCAAGAAGTGATGTTAAGTTGATATGAAGGTAGAGAGGGAAGAATGTGAAGATCTAATTGAAGAGTGTGCCAAGTAGAGAGATGAACAAGTGCCAAGGCAAGGAGAGTCGGGTGTGTTCTTGAAATAGAACTGCTGGGGCCTACTCTTGGGGGCTGAGTAGGCAAAGTCCAATGCAAGCAGACTTTGGAAACTGACGTGAGGCAATTTAAATCTCATACACATGCCGTAGAAAGCCATTGGAGAGCTTTGAACTGGGTAGTGGCCTAATGTGATTTATGCGTTTTTTTTTGGGGGGGTGTATCTAACATCTAAACATATGAAGGATAAAAATGGCACACCTACAGAGCACTTGTCAGTCCAGCTTGCAGGACTGGTTGTTGCTCTGGGTGAGCCAGTGAGAGTGAATGTGAAGGTCTAGGACATTCCTGTAAACTGCTCTAGATATTATAAACACTATACTTAGGCTACACTAAATTTACTTAAATTTATCTTCTTCAATAATTAACTTTAGAGTCCTGTAACTTTTTTACTTTTAAACTTTTTTTTTTAACTTTTTGACCCTTTGGTAATAACATTTACTTAAAACAGAACTCCTGGGAGACTCAATGTGATTTACACTTTTAAAACACCTCTGTAGATGCCCTCAGAAATGTAATGTAGTCAAGAGAGAAAATAGAGAAATCAGTTAAGCGTTTTTTGCACTTTGCCTTTGATTCAGTAATCCTACCTCTGGTAATTTATAATATGGATATAATGGCATGTGCGAGACTACTATATGCAAGATTATTTCAGTATCATTTGAGATAGCAAAAGATTAGAAACAACCCCATTGTCACAGAATAGATTGCTGGTTAAAAAAATGTTCTTAAAGCCCTATGATGGAATACTAAGCAACTAAATAAAGAGTAAGTTCTTTTCAAGTATCCATATGGAAGGATCTCCAAGATGCATTGCAAAGTGAAAGGAGCAAGGAGTAGAACAGAATACATGATGATCTAACATTTTTGTGAAAACAAAGGGGAGAGTATATATTTTGTATGTGCGTGAAGAACACTCTTGAAGGAGTCTTAAAATTGAATTTAAAAAATGATTACCTGTGAAAAGTCAGAGTGGAGCTGGAGCATTGGAGGATGGGGGTATACATATTTTGAATATGTGTACTCGCTATTCAAACAAAATTAAAATAGAAAATTGGGCTTTATAGGAATCCATAGAAGAGAGGGTGGAGATGATGGGGTAGTGGCATTGGAGATGGAGAGAAGTTGATTGAATTGGAATATGTTTTGTAAGCTAAGTCTGCAGAACTTGATTGGAGGATTGCTTGTTGTTGTGACATTTCCTCAATTGGGGAGGGCTAGGATAAGATGTGGTTTTGGAGGGAAATCCAGAATTCCTTTTTAATCCTCTTAAGTTTGAGATGATAAAACATTTAAGTAGACATTGGAGAGGCAATTGAATGTGGAAGTCCAGAGATGGAGGTAACGTTGAACCTGGAGATACAGACTTCAACATACAGATAATTTTTAAAGCCGTGAGGTAGGATGAGATTATTCACTGGGTGAAGAGTGTACTTGGAGAAGTGAAAGCTTCCCAGAACCAAGCCTTGTGACACTAAGAATTTTAAGTTGAGCAGAAAAGGAAGGTTCAGGAAAAGGACTGAGAATCCAGACCCTGGAATTAGGAGGAAAACTAGGATTTTGTGGTGACAAAGTAGTCATGAGAAAAAAATGACTATTTTGAGAAGAAGAGAGTGCTTATTGATATTAAATACTACTGGAAGCCAAAGAAAGAGTTCAAAGAAGCGTCCATAGGACTTGCCAATAGGATGACCATCGTTGATTTCAACTTAGGTCCATTTCATGGGGTGATTTGATGAAATAATATAAAATAGGAGGTGAAGAACTAGAAATAGCAACTGAAAATTACTCTTTCAGGGAGCTTCTCTTTGAAGAGGAGAAAAGGAGTGAGGAGATGGTTAGAGGAATGTGCTGGTTAAGGACTTTTGCTGCTTTTCTGTAGGCTGAGGAGTTCTGGGGCATATTTGTACTCCAATAAGAAAATTGTATGGTAGGAAGAGAGAAGATGATGGCTCAGGAGACAGAATGATAGCCGTAGACGCCAAGACCAACCAAGCTTTGGAGGAAAGGAGGAAAGATGGAAGAGCCAGTAATGAGAATGGGCTTTTGTGGAAGACCGGTTCCTCCTCCTCTGTCAGTGTGGTTGTCACTGGAAGTTCAGGCGGATGGGATTGTGACTGCCTCAGTTTTCCTCATCTGAAAAGTGAGGAATATATATATGGTACATACCTCGTAAGATAAAGTCAACAATTCCTGGAAAGTAGCTTACTTTTGGTAAATATCAGTCACTTTTGTGTTACTTTCATTCTATGTGTTTCCCAAATAATCCATATTAAGTATTTGCTAAAATAATGTTAACATATATATTAATACCCTCCCTTATATTCCTTGGCCAATTTGCAGGTAATGGAAATGCCTGTGACCCCAAAGCCCTGAGCACTTGGAAACTTTTTCAGCACCAAGGACAGCGAAACTTCATCATAAAGGGTACACACAAGCATCCAGGTCTGAATTGCCTGGGGGCCAGTCACTCTCATAAATACCTAAAGTGGGGGGTGTGGAATAAAGGGTAGCAAGGCTTAGATTGAGCCCTGCGGGAGATTGCACTTCGCGTTTGCAAAGAACAAGGCTGGGTACTTTCTTGACGATGTCTCTGCCACTTACACGCTGTGCTAGTATCGTATGAGGCATGGCTCTGCATCTCTCGGGAACCCAGTGTGTTTGTGCAGGCTTAAAGAAAAGCAAGGGAAAGACCGGGGAAATCAGAATCTGTGTTTCAGAGGCAGGCTTATAGGACATCGGTAATGCTGGCAAAATGGCAAATGACCTTGGGATGCAGTGTGGGTCTGAGTTCTGAATATGTTGACTTTATGTGTTAATAATGCATTTCATTAGGAACAGGAGCTATTGGTGCACCTGGAAAGTTAAATGCATTCTTCATAGACAGCCTTGCTCTTCAGTCGTTTCTTAAGCAGAGAAAGAAGAATGTTTGACAGTTGTTTCTCCTATTAAAAACTGCCCATCGGTGGCCCTAGGGAATGGGATCAGAAATCAAGAGTAGAGAAGAGAAGGAAACCTAGTCTCACTGGGATCCTGTTTTGAGCCAGGCGCCTCACATAGCTTAGCTCATTTAATCCTCTCAACTACTTTTAAGGTAGACATCAGCCCTATTTGTGCATGGGAGAAAAGCTCTGAATGGTTTTGTAACTTACCCAGAGTCACACAGCTAATAAGTAGCTAGTTGACATTTGAACTCAAGTCTTTCTTCCTGTGTTCAGCTCCTGTTCCTTTGTATCAGGGTTTCTGAACTTTGAGTTGGGTGGTGTGTGTGTGTGTGTGTTGAGGAGTGGGCTGCCTTCCCATACGTTGTAGGATATTTAGCATCATCCCAAGCACAATAGCATCACCTTCCATCCCCAGTTGGGATAACCAAAAATATCTCTGGACGTTGCCAAATGTTCCCTGGAAGGAAGGCTAAAATTGCGCCAGGGTGAGAGCCACTGGTCCCTATCATGCCATGTAAAGAAATCTTCCACAACTCAAAGCGCAGCAGCAGCTTTTTAGATTGTGTTCATAGATCATAGTTGTGTGAACTACTTTCATTCGTTCTTTTGTGCACTTGCTCCTTCATCTGTCCCATCAATAGATGTTGCCTGTCTGCTATAAGCCACGTGGTCTGCTAGGTACCAGGGAAAGGAGGGCAAGGGTGCATAGGGCTTGCTCTTGGGCATGCGGTCTGAGGGGCAGACACACACACACAGCAGAGAGCAGTGAGTACGATGCCAGTGACACCTCACAGAAGAGAGATTGATCCCAGCCTGGGACTGGGTCTCAGGGAAAGAAGAATTCAGTTGGTATGTACAGGATCCACAGGTTGATGTAAGAGATAACCTTATCTTACTGGCTTTTGCTTAGGGATTACTCTGAGTTCCTACTGAAAGAATCCATAGTGATCCAGCTGATAAGATTTTTTTTTGTAAAATATTGGATATATACCGAGCAGAATGCACAATTCCTAAGTGTAAAGCTTAATGAATTTTTACATACGCTACATCCATAGAACCACCATTCAGAGTCAAGGTACGGAACACTTCCATCACCATACAAGTCTACTGCCCTAAGTTATCAGTAGAAGCCTCCTTTGAACAATACATACTAGGCAACTTTTAGCACCATAGATTAGTTTTGCCTATTACTGAACTTCATATAAAAATGGAATCATACAGTGTGTTTCCTTTTGTCTCTGTCTAAATTTGTGAGAGTCACTCATACTGTTGCATGAAGCAGCATGTCATTTTTTTTTTACTGCCATATAAAATTCCACTGAGTGGCACATGGTGGCTCATGCCTATAATCCTAGCACTTTGGGAGGCTGAGGTGGAAGGATTGCTTGAGGCCAGGAGTTCAAGACTAGCCTGGGCAACATAGCGAGATCCTGTCTCCAAAAAAATTCCATTGAGTGAATATTGCCATAATTTATTTATCTGCTTTGCTACTGATAAACATTTAGGTTGTTTGTAATTTTCCCTGTATGATAAAGTAGTCATGAACCTTTTCATCTGTGTCCTTGTATGAACGTAAACAGGCCTGTCACTTGGGTTATATACCTGGGAGTGTAATTGCTGGGTCATAGGGTAGGTATAGGCTTAGCCTTAGTAGGTATTGCCGGACTTTTTCCAAAGAGGCTGTATCAATTTACACCCCCTCCAGTAGCGCTCAAGAATTCTAGTTACTGTCAGGTTTCTGAAGGCATCACAGGTTAACATAATGTATAAGTAAGGCAGGTATTTTAACTTCAAGGCCTCAGGTAGCAGGGGATGGGTTGGGAAGAAGCGTGGTGTCACTTCTGTCCCACTGGCCTAATCTCTGTCACAGCCCCCACAGCTGGCCGCCGTGCCTGTGGGGGAGAGACTTAGTGGACCAGCCCAACTAATGAAGGGCTGGAGGAAGCTGCTTCCCTGCCCCCTGAGAGACCAGTGAAGGGGAGAGCTGGTAGCATGGGTTTAAGAGAGAAAGCAGGGTGAGAATATCCACCAGCCCAATTTCTTTCCTGTCTATGAGGGACAGAGATACGAAGTTGGTCATCTAATACAGCAAAGACACAAAGCTCTCTGAGGTACCAGTATTATGCAGAGAGCTCCAGCAGTCCTGTCTCAGCCACCTGCGGGACCAAGGAGACACAACCTGAACTCTCCCAGGGACTTTCCTTGTTCAAAGTACCTGCTTTGCCCACCTCCCTGAGTTGTTGCGTGATCAAATGACAATATGTCCATAAAGAATAGTATGTGCATAAAGAAATAACTCTTTTACCAAGGTTTTCATCTTGTACTCCCTGCTATTGGTCACAGAGGGCAGGGAAAAGCTGTAAACAGTGATGGAAATGATACACACTAATAGGATGACCCTCGATCACTTACCGTGGGGTAGTCTGGGTTTCTTACATCATCTTTCTGGACTGCAGTGTTCCCATGTGTGAAATTGTATCTTGGACCAGATAATCTCTGATGACACTCCACTTGAGGCATTGGATGAGTGAGAGTGTAAATGACCTCAAGCCGGTCCCCATCATTTGCTCAGACCCCATTAGATACAACAATGTTGGCTAAATTTTATTGAGTGCCAGGAATGTCTTCTAGGCATTTTATATGCATCATATCATATGAGGAAAACACTGTTGTTATTCCCAAACCGATGCAGAAACTGAGGGACAGAGAAGTTTAAAAAAATTACCCCAAATTTCGTAGATAGTAAGTGGAGGCAGTGATTCAGCCCAGGACAACTGATTTCTGAGCTAAGTTATATTAAGGCTGTGATAGGTCCCTTGACTGGGTGGCTCCACCATATGGGAAGGAAGGGAATTTAGAGAAACAACTTAGGAATTAGACATACCTCCTGGTCATTTGCTAGCTCTGTGCTCTCAAGCAAGTGCCTTAAACCTGCTGGGTCTTGGTTTCTCTAAAGTTAAGATGGGGATGATATTTTCTATCTCATCGGGATAGTATATAGGAATAACATGGTACTCAAAATGACAGGCAATGACTATTACTTCCCCTTTCTCTGTCGCTATGTAAGTAAGGGTAGAAATGAAGAATGATCATTGAAAAGGACTCAACCTCCCATCTCCTTGCTGCAAGAGAATGTTCTTGGAATAATGCCAGGCTAAAAGCTAAAGTGTAATGTAACACCACTGTGCAGAAAGAAAACATGAGTCAAATTGGACTTTTATTTTTTATTACGTTTCTACACCCTTTCCCCCCTATTATAAAAGTAATACCTGCTCATTTTAGGAAATTGCAAAATATAGGAAAAAATAAAGAAACGTAAGTATTCTGTAATGAGCACTCAGTACAATAGCTGTTGATATTTTGTTGTATTCTCTTCCATGATGCTTGTTTTTCTGGATGTTTTTTAAAAGATGAGATCATATTTGGTATAAAGTTTTGCAGTTGGCCTTTTCTCACTAAATAATATGACATAAGCATTTCCCTACAATAATGACAATTTTGTAATCATCGTTAAATGCTGTGTAATGTTTCATTATATCTATCATGATTTACTTACTCCCATAATGTTTCTAAATTTCTCACCACTATAAAAACACTAAAATGGCCGTGGTTTCATACATAAAAAACTTTATCTGAGTTTCAAGCCATTTCCCTAAGGCATGGACATTTTTAAAATCTCCTGATCTATGTTGCCAAATTGCTTTGCTGAAATGTTTATATACAAAGAAGTTATACTTCCACCAAGAGAATAGGATTTTTCATTACACCCATGCTAACAATGAGAATTAGGAGATTTAGAATCCTTGTTAATTTGATTGTTAAACAATTTCTATTTCATTATTTAAATTTACAGTTCTTTGATCCAATATATTGTTGAATATTCATTCATATTATCTTATGGTTTGAATTCTTTATGTCTGTATTTTTCGTTTTTCAGTTTTATTGTGACATATAGCAGAAGTATGTGTATATAGAATTTAATAATAAGACAGTAAACACTAATGTATCTGCCATCCAGCTTTGAAATACAACGTTTCTTTACCTTACAGGTGTCTCAAATGTCCTTATTTTATTGTGAGGCAAGCACAATTTAGACATTTGAAGTAGCCAGCCTTCCTTGATTTTCTTCATAATTTTACCACCCATCCATGTATCCCTAAATAACGAAGTTTGTCTTACCTGTTTTTGAACTAGATATAAATGGAATCATACTGTAAATATTCTTCTGTGGCTTACTTCACCTAAAATTGTTGAGATTCATCCATGTTAATGTGTGTATACTAACATTTATCCTATTTCCCGACTTAATATTACAGCATTCCATTGTGTGCACATGTTTCTCCAGTGGAATTGCTGAGGCATTCTGTGTGTACAGGTTCATCTTTACTTGGTAATCTGTTAGGTTTTAAGCATATATATGTGTGTGTACATACACATTTACTGTATGCCTTCCAGATTATTTGGTTCCTAATCATCTCTTTCACTGTTAGAAATTATTTTCATTCCAATATGTAAATTTTTTTCTTGTGTCTTTCACAGCTTAAATATTGAGAAAGTTCTCTGTCACCCTTATTAAATCATAAAATTTTTCTCATGTTCTTTTGTTTTCTTTTCCTTTCCTCACTGAGTATTTATGTGTGTGTTTAACCCTTTATACCACCTGGAATTTATTTTGCTTTACAGCATGAAGTGAAAATGTTTGTTTTTGGTCAGTTGCTAACTGACTGCTTTCTGTGGCATTATCAAATACATCCTCTTTGCCAGGTACTGTGTGTTGCATCTCAACCCCATACCTGTCCTTATATAAACTCCACCCTATTGCCGTAGCCCAGAGCCTTGAAAACTGCATTGCCCACAGTCCCCAGGTATCTGGGTGTTAGGTTCTGCCAATGGAGGAAGTTTCGTGGGATTAACAGGTAGGGAAAATGTAAAAGCTGTTTTTCTGCTTCTGGCAACAGCATCAGCAGGAATGCAGACTCCTAGGTTCTTGATAATACCTATTTTAATTCTTTAGGCCTCTAGGAGGTAGTGGCTTCCTACGGGGTCAATCCCTGGGCAGTGCTACTTTCTCCCCTTTGTTCCTCCGGTTTTTCTATAAATTTGTAATCATTTCCTTGTATTAGATTACCCTCTGTTTGGAATAGCTAGAGTGGTTTCTGTTTTCCTGAGTGTACACTGATGAACCTTCCTCTCCCTACTGATTTACAATGCCAGGTTTATTGTGCGTGTGTGTGTGTGTGTGTGTGTGTGTGTGTGTGTGTGTGTAGGTAGCAGGAAGGGGGGAGGAAGAGAGGGAGAGAAAGAGAACACTATTTGTTTTGGAGCTATATATTTTGATTCATTGATCATTTTGCCAATTGTTGCCCAAATATATGATATAATTATTATAGCTTTAGCATGCATTTCAGTATCCAAAGTGCAAATCTTCCCTCATTCTTTTTTTCTTTTATGGTCTTCACTATATTGTCATCTACTTACCAAACTGAGTTTTTAAGGAAAAAATAGTCTTTAAAAGAATTGATTGTACTCTATTATAACCTTTTTCTTTCCATGTTGCTGGAGCTGAGAGTGTAGCCTAAGAGAAGCTGACGTTGTTTCACTGTGGGGATGCCCAGTGACATACCGTAACAGCCACATCCCATGCCTCCCGCTCATGTGGGCACAGTGGGCAGTTGTGTCTGGGTCCACAGGTGACAAATTATTGTCCGTTCAGAGTGATTCTTCCTGCCACCTTGGGGTCACCCTGTTTGGAGAAGAGGCTGCAGAACTGTTATCTGTAACAATGAAAGGGGATCTTGTTTCCTGTGAGCCAGCCTAACTAACAACGCCCAAGGTCAGAAGAGATTTTCTGCAAGACCTTGCAATTTCTCAATAATCCTATTTGGGCTCATTGGATGAAATGGCTCTGGGAAAATGATGTGATCATTATTTTAAACACCGGGGCAATCATGTCAGGAGATGCCTCTGAAACATAAACCATCTCTGCTACGGTAGCTTACTAACAGGAAGGGAATTGGGGAAAGTGCCTCATAGTTCTTTATTTCCTTATAAGAGGAGACTTCCATAATGCTCTGAAAACACCCCTAGGATCTCCCTCCCCCCCCTTCTTGTGCATTTCTCTTAAGCCCAGTTTGGTTGAAAACAAAGACTGACCCTGTTTTGGAAGTCCTGGCCCTGGGGAAGCCTCTGGCACTTTCTCCAATGCAGCTGGCTTTGTGTGTCAGACGCTTGGAACACGAAAGCACTGTTTGTGACCCTCAGGGCTCAGTGCCCCGGGGAGTCAGGCACATTGAGTGTGAGTAGCAAGGAAGCTATTTTAGGGGGAAGGTAGAGACAGTGCCAAGGCTTTCCTGGCAGGGAAGCCTGAGTGAAGGGCAGCCTGACTTTGCACAGACTTGGAGCAGAGTAGGAATTGCTCCCCCCGCCCCACATTTCCCACCACCGTGAGCTTTAGAGTCAGACTGTCTGGGTTTGAGTCCTGGCTGCTCAGCCCATAATTAGCTGGATGCATTCTGTGCCTCAGTTTCCTCTTCTGCACAGCGTTAGCAATAACAATGACTGTGTTAAAGGCTAGATGGAATTTAATAAGGTAATTCACATAAGGGCTTAGAATAGTACCCAGATGTAATAAGCACTCAATACCCATTAACTGCATGTCTTTATCCTCATTCCCCACCCAGTTCCCAGTCTTAACTCATAGCTGGTGAATTGTCTGAACTTGGGAGCCAGACTGCCCAGTCCATATCCTGCAACTTGCTAGCTGTGTGACTTTCAGCAAGTTGCCTAACCTCTTTGAGCCTTACTTTGCGCATGTATAATACAGGTTTCATAGCAGTACCCCCACATAGCATTCCTGTATTAGATTAATCCACAATAAACACCGAGACCAGTGGTTCCCAACTGGGGCAGTTTGACTCCTGGGGACATTTGTTAATGTCTGAAGATGTCTCGGTTGTCACAACCACACTGGTTGTACAATCGGCATGTGAGTTGATGCCACTCAACATTCTACAAAGCACAGGAGAGACCCCACAGCGACGAGTTGTTCTGTTCCGACTGTCGTGATTGCCAAGGTTGACAAACTGTGATGGACCAGTTCATGGCCCAGAGTGAGCACCTAGTGGACCCCGACAGCTATCACTTGAGCAACAGAGTAGTGCACTGATGCTGTGACACGAGTGATGCTGTATGCCGGGAATATAAAGGTGGGTGACATGTGGGCCCTGCCCTCAAGTGGCTCCATCTGGAGGGAAAGACTGCCTTGTGAGGCTTTGGGCTTGGGGCAGGGTTTGGGGGCAGAAAAGCTCGGCCTCTGAAAACCATTGAGAAGAGTTGGTCAAAGAGTGACTCCTTTTTATTTAATCCCCCTTATCATTGTAGAACAGGCCAAGCTTCTGGCACAACACCAGGTAAGTAGGTGATTGTAATAATTTGATGACTGCTCTTCTAGAAGGAAGTGCAGGATGCTATGGACTCATGTGGCAAGATCCCCATTCTAGTCTCAGGAGGCAAAAACAGACTTCTCAAAATATGTGGTGCTCATTGCTGCATCAGGAAGGGAGAGTAGGAGCTGGGAGACCAAACGTTAGGGAAGGGCCAGGCGGAGGGAACCTCATAGACACAGCTTTCTACATATTCAATAAATGTTTATCAAGCAAGTAATGTGTGCCAGGCACAGTTCTAGGCACTGGGAATACAGCAATGAACCGAAGACAAAAATCTGTTCACTCGTGGAACTTACAGTGTAGTGGGGAGAGGGTGCTGAGCACACAGACAACATACACACACACATGCACATAGGTAATGTGTCAGGTGGTGACTGGTCCCATAAAGGAAAAGCAGGGACAGGGGTGAAAGGGTACTTCAGGGAGGGGTGGCAGTATTAAGTAGGAGAATCATGAGAGGCGTCAATGAGGTGATAAACTTCAAGCAATGACTTGAAGCAAGTGAAGGAGAGAGCCATGTTGACATCCATGTTCCAAGCAAAGGGAGTAGCTCGTGCAGAGGCACTGAGGCAGCAGCCTCTGAGCCATATCTGAGGATCAGTGGGAAGATCGGTGAGGAGAGGGGAGGAATTGGATTGAAGTAGGAGCAGTAGCCAGGTCAAGAAAAGTCTTGGATGCCATGGTGAAGAATGTGGATTGTCTTCTGATGGCGACAAGTTATTCTGTCAGCCACGAGGGAAATAACTAGACATCTTCTATGGGACACAGACCTGCCTGAGGCACGTAATTCTTGCTCAGAATGAACAGGCTGTTTTCTGGGTAGCTGTGGCCATAGAGTGCTTCTCTGATTACTCAGTATACATGCTGGTACCCATTGCCTGCAAGACATGTTCAGCACAGGAGGACCCTTTTTGTACCCCATCCTGGTAAAAAAAAAAAAATTGTCATGGTGGTACCTGAGCCCCTAGTTTCCAGGCCCAGTGACATGGCTTTGGGCACAACATCCTGACTCTGAGTCTCAGATTCCTGACTCGAGGAATGAAGCGATTTCAGCGGTTGCTAGCTAACTTCCTTTCCACCTCCAGGACTGCACGAATGCTTCAAAGCATTTCATGGATGCCTGGATAAACCATTACTAAAATGTGGAGCTCTAACTCTGTGCCAGGCATTGCATGGGAACATTTTGCATGGCATTTTTCTCAGTAGAAGCTCAACAGCACCCTGGGATAGAAGTAGTGTTATCGCCACTTTAGAGGTGAGGAAATGGAGGCAGAGAAGGGGCTACGGGCATTCCTAAGGTCGCACGGCTTGTGTGTGACGGACAGACCTGATTCTGACTGCAGAGCCCATTCTCTGCGGGCTCCACCTCTGACTATGAGAGACGGCGACCCAGGTACGCGTAGCACAGCTGGGAAGGAGCACGCAGACATTCTGCTTCTCCTGTCTCTGCCCTCGCACCTGTTCGGCTGACGCGTCTGAGGGGCCGGGAAGGACCTGGAAAGGGTCCTTGAGGGGTCTCTCCGGCAAGGTCACAGCTAGAGTGCTAAGCTGTTGAAGTTTTATCAATTACTTCCCCCATGAGACAGCTTTCAACAGTAGGTCAGGGGCTTAATCCTTGGGGCCGCTTGAATGCGTCCCAGACCCCTGTCGAGGGTCAGGTAGAACCAGACATCAGCCCCAGACGCCAGGAGACTCAGACAACAAGATGGAAAACACAGGCTGACACGTTCGCCTTACCGCTCAGGGTTACCTAGCAACCGCAAGTGACAAGCTGCCAACTTGGTGATACAATCGCAGCAGGGAGATCAGAGTAAGCCAATTAAAACTTTTTTTTTTTTTTTGCATTTTCCATTTTTTCTCCACAAAATTTCATTTAGTCCTGACTGCCCTCAAACATGGATTAAGAAGCCTGCCAGAAGGGAGGGGAAGGTGCGCCTGCGACACCCCTCACTTCCCCCACATGTAGTCGGAAAATATGCTCCTCCCGGGCTAGCCATGGAACAGAGGGTAATTTAATTAAAATGTAGGTTTATCTACCTATCATACTAAGCTCCGCTGTGAAATTTTAAATTTGCCTGGAGTTAGGGCCAAATCTGAGTCTTATTACTGTACGTTAATGCTTTCCCACTGCTCACGTTAGTGTCTAGGATGATGCCAGGCACATAGTAGGTGTTCAATAAAGGACTGACTGAGTGAGTGAATGAATGAATAAAACAGACTCTCGGGAAAACTGTAAAGCTGACAGCCACGTAGTTGAGTCTAACATTACTGAATTACGAGATAATAAGTTAAACCTTACCAGTCACTGGATGTTCTTTTTTCATGTTTTCTACCAACTCAGTTTTCTGGATGGATTTTAAACAGCTACAGAAAGAGTTGACTTTAGACTCGAAGAATGGGCAAGGAGTCAGAAAGAATGCTTATCTCCTATACCATACTTACCGGCCCCCCTTCCCCAAGTTCTGCACTCCTCTTGTCCCTGACACGTTTGCCCTGACATCACAGCCTCTCTGGGTGTTCTGACTATTCCCTGTCACACCACTGAGAGGGTAGGATATCATATCTTTTCCAGGGGATCTCAGAGGTGTGTAATTTGACCACATAGATCATTTACTACTTTCCCACAGTGTTACCTCTATGGGGAAGGTGGGTTAAAAAAAGGTGGAGATTTGGACTCTGCTCACAGATATGTGAATTTTTTGTGAAAACTGTGGAACTTACATTGGTATAGGGTCAAAAATTCCTGGGCTATGCCAGGCTCTTTCACCAACTCCCTGGGTGACATTTAGGCAGTTGTGAACATCTGGGTCTTTCAGGTGTCTGTCTTAAGATATTAGATGGAGGAGGTGCTGCCTTTTAGCTTTAGATACCTGGTTTTTAGAACTTTCTCAACATTTTTAAAATTACTATATTTTTTCCCCTCTCTCCAGAGCCATTTTAGACATTTGTTCCTAATTATCCCCTCGTGAAATTTTAATAGCGTATAGATCTGTTTATGTACTATATATCTATGCTCTGTACATAAAGAGTATGATTCTTTGCACCTTTCCCCCCAAAAGAACCCACAGTTTTCACCTCTCCCCAAGGATGATACAGCATCCTTTGAGAATGCATGTTGTAGAGCAGAAGGGCCTCTGTCTTTTCCCTCTGATATTTCTGAAGCTCAGTAAAATAAAATGCCGTTCTGCAATCTGTACTTTCAAGACATGACTCACTAAAAAAAAAAAAAAAAAAAAAACACCCAAAAACAAAAATTAACTTTTTTTGGAATGAGGTCATTATAGCCTTTCTAGGGCACCATTTTCAGAATTCAGCATTTAAACTCTCCTGGCCAGCATCCCATTCTTCCTTCTTGGCTCCATCTACATATCCGTACTCCACGCACTGAGCCTGTGCGACTTAAGTACAGAGACTAAGGGAGTGTAATTGTTTTGTGTGTCATCTTGACCAGGCCATGAGGTGCCCAGATATTTGTTTAAATGTTATTCTGGGTATACCTGTGAAGGTGTTTTTGGATGAGATTAACATTGGAATGAGTACATACCACCCTCACCAATGTGTGTGTGGGGTCTCATCCAGTCAGTTGTAGACGTGACTAGGACATAAAGGAGGAGTAGGAGAATTCTTTCTCTTTGCCTGTTTGGGAGCTGGGACAACTGTCGTCTCCTACTCTCAGGAGCAGAAGTATACCACTAGCTCTTCTGGGTCTCCAGCTTGCAGATCATGGAACTTCTCAGCCTCCCTAATCATGCGCACCCTTTCTTTATATGAAATATCTCCCTCCCTTGTATGTGTATGTAGGTATGATATTGATTCTATTTCTTGGGAGAGCTCTGGCTAATGCAGGGAGCTTGGGGGAGAGATGAGGATGAAGAGACCGACAGAGGCTAGATCATACTGGCTTTGTAAGTCAGTGTTGTAGCAGACATGTATTTGGCCCCTCCCCAATCTCTTCCAGTCACTTTTGATAGTTCTGTATATATGTCCATCGGATTCTGTGTGCTGTCCTGCTTGTGGCTGGCATTTGTGACCTCATTTAAAGGATTGCTTTTGGGCTATTGGAGCCACCTCGGCTATACTGAGAACTGAGTTGACATCCCCTGGAGTGTACCATAGTGGGGAGCACAGCCCCTACTTTCCTTGTCTTGACATAGAACAAACTCGGGTGCAATTTATGCTCCTCTGTTCCTCTTGGCATCAGGCTAAGAATAGGATGTGGCCTGAAATCACATTCTTCCTTGCTCCTCCTCTAGCCAGTTGTTCTCTTGGAAGCACTTCCTTAATCAATGATAGGCACTAGAATTCTTGTATTAAAATCTGCTGCTGCGAGAAGTTAGCCAAAGACGGTCAGAGTAATTGGACTTTCTCCTATGGAAAGTGGGAACCCACTGAGACTTTTTAATCCAAAGGTTAAAAATGGTTATGTTTGAAAATTTTACCTCCTAGTACTTGTCATAGCCTAATGGCATCATTGTTCTTGGCTGGAACTAGTAGTCTTCTCCTTCTGTAAAGTGAATGGAAAGACCTCTTGAATTTTCTCAGCCCCAAGAAGCCAACTGAGTCCCTGCATACTTGGATTTGTATGTATTTCTGACCTTGGATGGCCCACTCCCAGACATCCATCTAATCTACTTCATTCATTAAAAAAAAAATACTAATCAACTACCTGCTATATATTAGGCACTGCTTCCTATCAATCTAGTCTTGTGACTTCTTGGAGCCCCAAGCTCTACTTGCTGTCAAACATCTCTCCTTATTCTTGGGCTCACCTGTGGTTCTTTCAGTGTCTTATGTGACCGTGGTCTTCAGAAGTTTCTATGCATGCTGATAGCATGTAAAACAGAGCCTTGGCAAGCAGCTTCCAGGGTACCCACAATTAACCTTGTAGGTGTCTCAGGGAGATCTCCTGTCACTTTCACACCTGTGACTGTCCTATAGGAAGGGTATCAGTTTCATATAATCAATCTCAGAAGAAACTTTTCTCTGGATATCACTGAAGGGTGGCCTAATAATAGGCTATCCAAATATACCATCAGGATACTCAGTTTATATTTGTACTATCAAATAAACAACACCCTTGTCTAAACATTGTTTTGTGAACTGAGTGATGGTTTTTGTTGTTCTTGCTCTTATTGGTCTTGAAAGGCATCATGTGAAATAAGATAGTTTATAACTGTTCCAAGACTTAAAATGCTTTGGCATTGCATGAATTATAAACATGTTTTCAAAATTTCATGTTCCATAAGGTGAATTTACTTATCACCTTTCTCTGTCTCTGCTGCATTATATTGAAATGATGACCCACAGTAAGTATTTCCTCATCAAACATTAGATTTTTCCTGTCCAACTCTGATTTATCCTGCCATATTGCCCTGTTGCATAATAATTTAAGAATGCACAGATTTCATCTAGCCATTGCTCTTGTGCTTTAGTGCTGGCAGCTCCTTGTTTTTCGGGGAAGAGCAAAGCATTAGAATGACAAGGCATTCTGACAGGAGTTGACAAATATCTATCAAGACCGTGGGGAGAGTGAAATCTTTTTGACAACTCTATTATTTTTTTTTTTTATCTCCAAGTCTTTGGGGGCTAATCTTTCCTTCAGAAAGATCAAACTGTTCCCTCCTCTGCTGCTCTACATAAGAGAGCAGGGGGAAAAAATGGATGATTTGTAAAGGTCTTTCAAGATACGACTTTTTTTTTTGAACAAGTCTGTGAGATACATCATTTAAGAAAGAAAGATCCTAAGCCGTAACTTTTATAATTTTGGAAAAGTATATATACCCATGCACAAAGTGGCCCCAAATACATAGTAATCACCATTTTCTCAATGAAAATATTCTCCACTCTCCAAAGTTTGTTAGCCAAATTACAATTTATGCAGTTGTGGCATATAGATAACATTGTCTCATATCTAATGATAATAATGAGTTTATTATTTAGTTACGTTTACATTTTACATTACATATAGAATTGTAATTTAGATGTAAAGATTCTATTTTACTTGCGTTTAAGGAAGAAATTTCATTCAAACTTTTCACATGCATTTTCTACGTCATTTTTTCTGGCATGACTTAGGGGTACTTTTGAGTCACTGCATAATTTTCCTGAGCATGCCAGTTTGACTTGCGCCCAAAATATTTGGTATCTGGCAGTTTTGGAGTTGGCTAGAAATTTTATTCCAAACCACCAATACTAATTTCCCCAACTTTAGGACACCTTTTCTTTTATTATGAAAAATAACAAAATATGGAGATATCCATAAAACATGGTAAGATACCCATAAAACATGTGAATGGCTCAATGGGTAATTATAAAGTGAACCCTTTCATCATAACCACCCCGGATGAAGAACTAGAATATTTCTAGGTCCTCAAAAAAATCAAAACTTACTTCTCTTCCCTAGTGATAACACAATTTTAAGTTTTGTGATAAAAGGAGCATGAACAATATTTTAAAACATCTGTATGTCTGTTGACTGCACAATACAAGCCCTTAGTCTGTTTCATTTTCAAGTAGTTTTACAGGTTTTATTTATAATGATAACCAACAGTTGCAGGGGTAAGGCCCTCCTCCCAGGAATAATTACTAAATGTGCATTAAATATACTTGCTTCCTTGTTTACTGATTCTGTCGTGGGACCTTTATAACATCCAAAGCTAGCATTGATTGAGGTCGTTTCAGAATAATGTGTTTTCTCCCAGAAGTACTTTGCTTTTCAAAGTAAAGTAATTGGCAAGTGTGTCCCATAATTTGAGAGGCTATTAATATAAAAGGAATGTGTGTAAGGTGACTCACACCTTTCTAACGTATAATTTTGAGCCAGTATTTTCCATTGTATGCAGACCTATGTGGTATTTCTTTTTTTAAGTTTTCTTTAATAATAAAGCACTTCAAATATATAAAGACTACAGCATGCACTCATGAATTCAACAATACCCAGATGTTACACATGATGTTACTGTATCAGTAATTATGAAAATAAGTAGGAAAAAATCTTCAAAGTAGTGGCTACCCTTGTGATAGTTTGTGTGTGTTAGCTTAAATTGCATAATGTGTATTATTCTGAAACGCACCTTTATATTACTCAATATGTTTTTGAGATTTATCCATATTTGTACATGTAGATCAAGTTCCTTCATCTTAAGTTCTATAGAGCAATCCTTTATAGAAATGTGCTACAATTTGCCTATTTATTTCCCTACTGGTGGACTTGTAGGTTGCTTCTGTCCCAGAATTATATTGATGAAAATTTGCAGACACAAATTTGAAGAGCTGTGTGTTGAACTACCATATACCCTCCACCTAGATTCTATAATTAGCATTTTGCTATTTTTGCCTTATTGCTCCATCTACCCATCCATCCTTCCATCTTTTTTTTTTTGAGACAGAGTCTCACTCTGTTGCCCAGGCTAGAGTGAGTGCCGTGGCATCAGCCTAGCTCACAGCAACCTCAAACTCCTGGGCTCAAGTGGTCCTACTGCCTCAGCCTCTCGAGTAGCTGGGACTACAGGCATGTGCCACCATGCCTGGCAAATTTTTTCTATATATATTAGTTGGCCAATTAATTTCTTTCTATTTACAGTAGAGACAGGGTCTCGCTCTTGCTCAGGCTGGTCTCAAACTCCTGACCTCGAGCAATCCGCCCGCCTCAGCCTCCCAGAGTGCTAGGATTACAGGCGTGAGCCACCGCGCCCAGCCTATCTTATTTTTTAATGCTTTGCAAAGGAAGTAGCTGTGTCTTACTGTTGAATATAATGTTAGGGTTGGAGAGCGAAAGAGTGACTCTGAGGGGTTAGAGATGATTTGACTTGGGGAGACCTTTGAGACTATACAGGGCTGTCATTAGAGAAATGTCTGTGATGACGGACTAGTTTTCTATCTTGATTTTAAATGGTGGTAGTGGTGGTGGTTGAATCTACACATGTGATAAAAATGACAAAATCATATACATGCACCAATGTCAGTTTTCTGGTTTTGATACATATCAAAGTTGGGGAAAGTATTTGAGAGAAACTGGGTGATGGGTGTACAGGATGTCTTGGTAGTATCCTTGCAACTTCCTGTGAGTTTACAATTATTTCAAAATAAAAAGTTGAAATAAAAAGACATAGCAGGCATAAAAAGTTTCTTTAACCCCCCCTCCCCCCGGATGTTGTCATTAAGGTAGGGAAGTTGAGGCCAGAAAGTGAACAAGTAAAAGCAAAGGAAGCACAAGGGCCATTGTGGCAAAGTAGAGAAACAGAAAAGCATCTGGGTTCTTGAGGTCATTGTCTTGAAATGAAGCAACTTTCCTAGACTGCTTCTTATGGGAGGTAATACATTTTTCCATGTGTCCAGGCAACAATGTTCTTGCTGAGATAAGCATTAAAGAAAGCACCTGTTTTTAGCTTCTTAGAATAAAACTTTTCAAAGAAAAAACAAATTTTACAATTAACATTTTATATGTATATGTGTGTGTGTGTGTATGTATGTGTGTGTGTGTGTGTGTGTGTGTGTGTGTGTATATATATGTATCTTTGTGTCTCAATGTGAATTTCTGCAGAAATATGTCTAGGAATCACATTGCTAGATCCAAAAGGGTGAACATCAAATTTGCTACAGCTTTTATTAAAACTAAGACATATAATGTAAGTTGCCCCAGAAATGATATCCTTTGAAATCTTTATTTTTTTTATTTCAGTATATTACAGGGGTACAAATATTTAGGTTACATATATTGTCTTTGCCCCACCTGAATCAGAGCTTCAAGTGTGTCCATCCGCAGATGGTGAACACCACACCCAACAGGTGTAAATATATCTATTCCTTCCTCCCCCACCCACCTGTCTGACACCCAGTGAATGTTACTACTATATGTGCGCATAAGTGTTGATCTGTTAATACCAGTTTCATGGTGAGTACATGTGGCACTTATTTTTCTATTCTTGTGATACTTAGTAGAATGAGCTACAGCTCTATCCAGGATAATACAAGAGGTGCTAGATAACCATTATTTTTTGTGGCTGCATAGAACTCCATGGTATACATATACACAGTTTTTAAATCCACTTATGCATTGATGGGCACTTGGGTTGTTTCCACATATTTGTAAGTGTGAATTGTGCTGCTATAAACATTCTAGTGCAAATGTCTTTTTTATAGAATGTCTTTTGTTCTTTCAGATAGATGCCCAGTAATGGGATTGCTGGATCAAATGGTAGTTCTACTTGTAGCTCTCTGAGGTATCTCCATATTGCTTTCCATAGAGGTTGTACTAGTTTGCAGTCCCACCAGCAGTGTATGAGTGTACCTGTCGCTCCTCATCCATGCCAATATTTATTGTTTTGGGACTTTTTGATAAAAGCCATTGTCACTGGAGTTAGTATTATCTCATTGTGGTTTTGATTTGCATTTCCCTGATGATGAGAGATGTTGACCATTTTTTCATATGTTTTTTGGCTATTATTCTGTCATCTTTTGAAAAGTTTCTGTTCATGTCCTTTGCCCACTTTTTAATAGGGTTGTTTGATTTTTGCTTGCTGATTTTACTGAGTTCTATGTAGATTCTAGTTATCAGCCCTTTATTGGATGTGGAACATGCACATATTTTCTTCTATGCTGTAGGTTGTCTCTTTGCCCTTGTGATAGTTTCCTTGAGTGTGTAGAAGCTTTTTAATTTGATCAGGTCCTATTTGTTTATTTTTGTTGTTGCTGTGATTGCCCTTGGGGATCTTCATAAATTTTTGCCTAGGCCAATGTTTTTTCCAACATTTTCTTCTAGAATTATTAAAGTTTCATGCCTTGGGTTTAAGTCTGTTATCCACCGTGAGTTTATTTTTGTGAGAGGTGAGAGATGTGGATCCTGTTTCTGTCTTCTACATGTGGCTATCCAATTTTCCCAGCACCATTTATTAAATAAGTATTCTTACCCCCAGAGTGTGTTTCTGTCTGCTTTGTCAAAGGTTAGATGGCTATGTGAAGATGGTTTTATGTATGAGTTTTCAGTTCTTTTCCATTGGTGTATGTCTCTACTCTTGTGCCAATAACATGCTGTTTTAGTTACTACAGCCTTGTATTGTAGCTAGACGTCTTATAAATTGATACCTCCCAGTTTGTTCTTTTTGCTTAAGATTGTTTTTGTTCTCTGATTCCAAAGTGTAGAATTTTTTTTTTCTAGATCTGTGAAAAATGATGTTGGTATTTTAATGGGGATCGCATTGAATCTGTAGATCACTTTGGGTATTATAGACATTTTAACAATGTTGATTATGCCAACCTATGAGCATGGTGTGATTTTGTAAGATGGATCTGGATTTCAGCAATGTTAAAATGTGATGATGGGGATTGGTAGGGGTGGAAATGGAGGAGAATCATCTCAGAACCAATGCAATTCAGCAAATACCTCCACATTCCTTTGCAAAATGATTGTATACAGTTTCACTCCCACCAGCAGTATCAAAATTTCCACATCCTCACAAAAATATTTTGATGATTTGATGGCTAGGAGAATTAAAGAATTGAAGTTCCCTAAGCATCATTTCAAAATGTCGATGGGTTGTGTTTCTTGCAGTGTGAATTCCTATTCATAACCATTGCCCATTTTCCTGCTCAGCTTTTACTTTTCTTATTTACTTTAGGAGTTACTTATATAGTTCTTATGGTGATTTTTTTTACATTCTTCTAATTATCTCTTTCTCTCAGCACTAGATCACACTCTTTTATCAGGTTTTATAATAAGTTTTAACATATTACAGGTGTTTCATCCTTGTTCTTATTCAAAATTGTCTTGGCTCTTCTTGGCTTTGACATTTTTGTGTGTGTGAATTTTAGAGTCTGCCTGTCAAATTTTATGCAAAAGATCTGCTTGAATTTTGGCTGAAATTGCATTGGTTCTGTGGATTAATCTGGAACATTTCCATCTTTATTATAGTGCATTTTCCCATCCATGAACCTGGTATACCTCTCCAAATGGTCTTTTTTTACATCTTTCAATAATATGTTATATTTGTTCCCATAAAGGATTTAAAGATCTTTCAATACATTTATTGCATGGAACATTGGTTTTTGTTTCCTATTTTGAAAAAGACATTAAACATTATGTTTTCTAACTTGTTGATGGTGTTCAAATATGCTAATTTTATTTAACTTTATATCTACAATTTGCATAAAAATCTAATGGTCTGCCATAGACAGTCTCTTGATTTTCTTATGTAGACAATTCTACCAAATGCAAATTTTCTTCAAATGTTAAGAATTCTTGCTACTATTCCTAGTTTGCTAACATTTTTCTTTTAACACATGAATGAATGTAAAATTTTACTGAGTACATTTTCTGCCTACATGGAGATGGTTATAATTTTTTTCCTTTAATTTGGTATGTAATAATTTACACTAATAGATTTTTTAGTGATGTACCATACTTACATTCCTGGAACAAACTCTCCTTGGTTATGGCTGGATGGCTGGCTGTTCATTTTTTTTTTTATACTGTTGGATTTTGTTTACTGATATTTTGCGTACTGATAGTTTAACATTTTTATATCTAAATCTATAAATGAAAATGACATAATTTTCCTTGTGTGATTTTTACATAGTTATGTTTTATTATAAATTAGCTGTGCCATTCTTATTTTTCTATCCTTTTAAAAAAGTTCTATAAGAAAAAGGATTATTTATTCCTTAAAATCTTAGAGAATTTGCCTAAAATAAACTATGTGAGTCTGATAATTGTTTTGTTCTCTTCTCATTTCTGTTACTTGTTTCATTAACTTCTGCTCATTTAAAAAAAAAACTTTCTTTGAATTTATTGTTTTCTGATACCTCAAAATAAGTGTTTAGCTCATATTCTGTCTTCCTTTGCAATATATGTATTTAAGGCTATATACATTTCCCTTTAAGTATATCATAAATAGAATATCATAACTATTGATATTCATTCAATAGTTCATTCAACATCTTCCTGCTCAAATAAGTATCCATGTATATGCTGGGGGTAGTGTAGTTAACATAGCTCCTTGACTTCTTGGGGCTTGCATTCACATGAAGAAAGAAATAAAAAAATGCACAAATAAATTATGTCAGACAGTATATGAATTATTCAGAGCGTGATTTTTAAATTACAAATACATGGTAAGTCCTTTGCGTAGCTGTCAAATAGTTTGGGGGTTGTCTTAGTCTGTTTTGTGCTGGTGTAACAGAATACCTAAGACTGAGTAATTTATAAAGGACAGAAATTCATTTCTCTCACTTGGGCAGGCAGGGAAGTCTGAGATCAAGGTGCCGACAGGTGTCTGGTAAGGGCCTGGTGTCTGCTTCTAAGACGGTGCCTTGAACACTGCCTCCTAAGGCAGGGAGGAATGCTGTTTCTGATGTGGCAATGGAACAGAAGAGCAAAGAGGCAAAAAGGGGGCTGAACTTACCCTTTTATGACAGCATTAATTCCCTCTTGAGAGCAGAGCCTTAATTACCACTTAAAGGTCTTGCCCCCCCAACATTATCACATTCAGGATTAGGTTTCAACCTATGCATTTTAGAGGGGATACAAACCCTCAAACCATAGCAGGGGTTTTCCTTTTATTTTCCTATGTGGTTTTAAAATGTTGTAGAAATGCTATTGATGCTTGCTTTATGGCCACTATATGGTCAGGTTTTGTAAATACTCCACGTGTTGGAAGAAAGTATATTCTCTAAATCTTGGGTGCAGGGTTGTTAACATTTTGCTACATTTAACTTATTTCTGCTTCTCCGCTAATGGATGTGAGATGAACCCATGCCCTGACGCTGTGGGACGCTTTCAAAGGCTTTTTATTGCTTTATTCCCTTCCCAAGACAGAGTAAATGACATATCAAACTAAGCCAGGAGAACAAATACTAGGTATATGTGGCACCATGTACATGCCATGGTCTGTGGTAGGCATTACTAATCAATCATGGAGCTTAACACGGTGGTTCTGGCAATCATTAAGCAATCAGATTTGTCATGTGTAATAAAACCTTTTCACAGAAGTGACTACTTTGTGGGAATATCACTTGATATTTTGCCCCAGGAATTTTTACTTTGTCATGTAACTTCTTTGTAAGTGTATCTTGGAAATATACCAGTAAAACTGTGGATTATTTTATGCCAGAGTTAGCATTTTTAAATGTGAATAGATGCTCTACCATATCTCTACATCACGCCATGGCAGACATTACTGATGGCTCACATCACATTTTCTCATCCAGTCTGAACCTAGCATCAGAATCTTTCTTACCACAGCATGCCAGACAACACTACCAGTTGATTTGGCTTGACATGTACGATGAAATCTTTGATCATCCCTGAATTACTGGGCTTTGATTTGAATAACGTAGTCCCCCTTCATCTGTGCAACTTTGATCCTTCAAATCAATGGTGACTGCTGTCCTCAGAAGTAAAACTGGGACGTACTCTGACAGAATATTCAAATTCTTAAAGAATTCACTCCATTTCTCCTTAAGTCATATCCTGAAAAGTCATGGTGCTGGAAAGGAAATCTTAGTAACGTACTAGAAACAACCCAAGACGACAAAGTCTAATTTCCAAGGATGAAGTTCAGAAAAAAAGGACAAAATGCAATTCCACACAGGAAAAAAGAATGCCTGCTGCCGGCTTTCAGTGGTGAGGGCAGTAATCTGAAGCACATATTAAAGGGCATAAGACGTTTGGATCAGAATTGCTGAGACTGAGTGAGGAGCTCACCAACCTACTGCGACTGAGACAAAAAACAAAAAACAAAAACAAAACAAAATAAAAAACTTCATCCAGAGGAATAAGTTGAAGGATGAAAATGGGTGTGAAGAAATGTCACATCATGATTTGGGAAGTGGAATCCCTCAGACAGCTGGCAAGGGTGCTAGCTGTAGAGCTCACCTTTTCATTTTAGACAATTTCCATATCGGAACGTCCTGGATTGGCTTCTAGAACTTCATTTGGTAATAAAAGACAGGAGAAAGGATGAAAGGGGGGAACATTGGATTAGTTTGGGAAGAGGGAATGAAACCACCATCAGTTATCTCCTTGACTACGCACTTGAGAAAGATCAAATCAAAAAGACATGATAGAGTCGAAGCTCATCAAAGAGGGAGAAGATCAAAGATTATTGAGGGTAGTCATTCAGTGAAAGGGGCGCTGCTTGAAAAATGGGAGCTGAATTAAAGGGAAAAGGTCCACATGCATGCAGACCTAAGGCCATCAAAGGAAGCAGACGGCTAAACTCAACCACTTTCCTTCACAGCACGTCCAGAACAGACAACACGCAACAGTCCAGTCTCAGAATTAGATTTCAGCGTGGGCCCCCTTCTTCTGTTTCTAGTTTCTCCATATTTCATGGTGTATTTTTGGAAAAAAAATACTTTTAATGATGCCAACTTGCCTCCTTTTCAGCACATTAAAAAAGGGAACGATTGGCTGAGGCTGTCATGATGATGGGAATAATTTTGTCACTGTGCAATTTGGCTCTTGCTTCTAAAGTGAAGCGCACATTTTCCTCCAGTGTATTTTAAGCCGGAGACTTCTAAGTAAATGGGAGGTGGCTGATTTTATTTCTGTATGCAGCCAGCCTTCACTGGCACGAGCTCTGATTTGGCCCAATCAATTTTGCATTCATGCTGAGAAGTGAGTTGATCAAGTTCAAGGAACATCTGTATGCATTTATCTGGATTGGGTGCAAACATCAGAGCCGCTCCTTTGAAAGGTTCCCCAGTCCTCCAGGGACTGCTGCAAGTGTCTTGGACGATGACCTTTACAACTCTGGCAGTTGGATTCCATCCTTAAGCAACTGCAATGATTCTTTAACACGCCACCCTGTTTGTAATTTATAGGATTGTTTTTAGGAGTCTAGCTCTGGCAAGTTTGAGAGTTTATTAAGTAAATCTTCATTAGCTGGTTAAATGGCCTCCAAAAAGTTACCCAACTGAGTGTACAAGTGTCAGGGTGTCAACCCATATATTACCATGGCATTTCCACAGTTACATCTGTCTTGGTCTTGCCCTTCTTTTTATTTCTCCTTTCTTTGCTGTCATAAATTTTGTGTGCTGGCAGCTCTATGGCTTGAAGAGGGTTGTAAACATCTTTTTGTTCAATTACATCAGGATTTTTTCTTTTATGTCAGCAATTAAATTTATGAAGAAAGAAAGTTCACTCTCTAAACCTAAAGAGACACAGTCAAGCTCAAAGTAAATAAAAACAGAATGCAATCAGCTTACGGTTGTTAATGAGGCAGAGGGTCTTAGCATTTAAAAGATGCGGCTTCCAATGCCAACAACTGAGTGGCTGATCAATTTGGGGAAAGAGATCCTTACTCTCTGAGGTGTAGACTGCTAGTCTCCCATGTAGAGCTCTAATGGTTGTGATTTCATAGAACTCTTGGGAGAATTAGATGAAATATATGAAATAAATACCCTCTGAATGGCCAGTTTCCTTCTCTTTCCTTTCTCCATTTGCATAGGGGGGTGAGCTGATTGAGTAAAGGACATATGTTATATGTATCTATATATGACTATCTATCTATATCTATATCTATATATATATATATATATATATAGTTATATAATTTTCCTAGAACCTAGAACATAGTAGATGCTTAGAAAATACTTAATGGAAGGAGGAGTGAATAAACCAGTTAATGAGAGGTACTGGGTGTGTTTTTACTCTGGGGCTGGGTAACTTAGGTTCTAGGATGAAAGTGATCTCGGTGGACAGAGACCATACTACTCTGATGGAAGTTCCTGGAATAGCAGCATGAGGAGATAGTGGAAATGCAGAACCTTAGGTTCCTCCCTAGTCCTGTTGAGTCAGAATCTGCCTTTTAACAAGATCCCAGTGATTTGTGTGCACATTAAGTTTTGAGCATCACTGGATTAGAGCCCTTGATTATAAAGCCAAGAGCGTGAGTTGGTTTCCCACATCAGCCAATTTGATAAGCTCTGCTAAACACACTCCAGCTTTACCTTGTGTTTGGTCTTCGGGGAAGCCCAGTGTGCGAACAAGGATGAATCAGTGCAGACATCCTTCCCACTGTGGAATGGGAGAACCAAGCCTGTTTGTGACAGGTCAGTGGTGACATATGTCGACCTTCACCCACTGTACGGCAATAACTACATCAAAATTCAATAGAGTGTGTGCCAGTGACGGTGCTAATAACCACTTTTCATGCCTAGTCCTTGCAACAACCCATTCAGCAGCTGAGGCTCTGGAAGTTTCAGTGAGTTGTGTAAGACCACACAGGTGGGAACTGAGAGCTGAGATCCAGGCTCAGAGTTGTCTGATTCTAAAGGACTCTCTTTTAATAGCTCCGCTTTTTACCTTCCCAGCCAGCCTTCCACACTGCTGCCAGGTACCTTTCACCAGCACAGCTGGGGAGAAATCTACAAAGCAGCCAGTGCTTTTTTCTTTGTGTATGGTCATTGCGGAAAGCAGACACTCAATCTTAGCGGTGCCTTAGTTGGAATGCAAGCACCTCCCTCTTCTGCCCACTTTACCCATTTTGCGTGATCTCTGGCTGCCCTCCCTCCCTTGCACACTGTATGTCTCGGCACTTTCCTGACCAGCCCAGGCTGTCTCACCCCTCTGTGCATCTGCTCAAGCTGGTCCCTCTACCTAAGAGGCCCTTCCCTGACCTTGTCTCCCTGGCTAATAAATGCATGCAAGCATTTAAGGGACATCTTTCTCACTGAAGTTCTTCCTAATTTCCCCAAGTAGAACTGAATTCTTTGTCCTTGGATCTCTCAATCAAAATAGGCTTCATACTGTAAAAAAGAATGATTTATTTCTAAGTCCATCTTTCCTGCCGACTTGTGAGTTTGAAGAGCAAGACCTTCTGAGAGGCAGTGTGCTGTAAAAAGAGCACAGTGTGAGAGAGAGACCTATCAGGGATCAAATCCCAGAGGCTGCATGACTTTGGGCAAGATATTTTAATTAACCTTTCTGTGACTCAGCTTCCCCTTTTGCAAAATGGAGATAATAAGTGTCTCTCTCTTTGGGGTTTTTTTGAGAGCATTAAGTGAGTTAATACATGTAAAGTGCTTGGAACCATGCCTAGCTCACAGTATTACAGGTTTTATGTGTAAGGGTCTGTTACACAGAATTTTGTTTTCTCTCTTCATATCTGTCACCTACACAGTAACCATTCAGAAAGTGATTTTCAAATGAATGTACGAATAAGTAAGTGCTTTGGGAGCTGCCTTGATGGGTTAACTTTCAAAACTTTAAGGATGGAAAAGTGTTTGTCAAATATAAATATGTAGAGATAGATAGATAGATAGATATTCTGTGTCTTCTAATTTATTTCTGATCTCTTCCCACAAATCTTTTCTTAAGACCTTTTTATTCCTTCATTTTTCTTTCCCTGGTTGTTGATTAATGATGGTATCAGTACGTTCTTACCATAATCCCTCACCTTTTCCTAAGTCTGTACAAAAACATGCAATTTGGGGAGATCCTCCCTCCTCCTGGTAATGTCAGCCTGAGCTCACACATCCAGAGTGGGTGGAGGCAGGGATGGAACTGCCACCTCCAGGGATCCTGAACCAATCAGCCGGCTCTGGTGGTGTGGGGGCAGGTACCTTGCGCCACTCAACAGCTGGCCGTTATTTCTATCCATGTGCTTTTCTTTGTATTTTGAAAAGAAGACAACCTGTCAAAGCAAACCCGGAGAGCCTGGCAGGCTGCGAGGATGTGAAAGAGCCAAGTTGTTATTTTTCTTTGCTTGCTTGCGGTTTCCTGAAGCAACACAGAGCTACCTTAGCGTTTGGGGAGAGGCAGTATAGCATAGTGGGTAAGTCGTCTGGAGGCAGACACACCTTGATTTAAGACCCAAAACTTATTAGCTGTGCAATGTTGGGTCAGTGACGGAACCCCTGGGAGACTGAGGCTTTGTGTTTTCCCCCCTAAACTATAAAATAGTTCTAATAATAAAAAAATTTAAAATCTTTATAGGTTAATTCATTCAAAGTACTTAGCACTGTGCCTTACCCACAGTCAAAACCCCATCCTATTAATTTGCGGATATATACTTACACATATGTCAAAAAAATTACATCCTGTTCAATATTGCTGCTTTCAATCAATTCCCTTTGATTTAAATACCTTTTGCATAGAGAGTACATAGTACATACTTGAACAAATGATGAATAGATGAATAAACTCATATAAAGTTTCCTTTTATGTGTGCACATGTATATATCCATCAAGATGAGCTAAGTTATGCTGTGGTGTCAACCCCATATCTCTGTGGCTTGAAGAAAGATCTGTCACGGGTCACCTGGAGCTTCTCCTCCTCCCTCCAGGACCCAGGAGTATGGAGCATCCGCTCTGGAGTGTAGCTAGCACTATGGCAGAGGGAAAAAGTGCATGGAAAAACATCACAACTTTGGCTTTAAAAGTCTCTACTCCAAAGTGACATGTTTCACTTCTGCCTGTAGTTCTCTGGACAAAACAAGTCACATGCTCACATCTAGCTTCAAGAGAGTGAGGAAATGAAATTCTCTATGTGCCCTCAGGATGATGTGGCAGCATTTGGTAGATAGCACTAACTAACAAACCTGTTGTACCTGTGACACCTGAGCCCCATATCTCATTGTCATGACTAGATCGTGTGTAGATAACTAACCTCATATTAAGTCCTCTATGTCTAAGTGCAGAGCATATAACATTGGGAAGGGAGTGATTAAACCATAACGTCATTAATGGCTCTTGGGCTGAGGGAGTATGTATATAGTATAGTTATATAACTATATAGCTGTATAATTATAGTTATACAGACATATCATGGCTACATTTCCATATGTGACAGGGAGCCTGTTTACAGCTCAGATTTCAAAGAATAAATAACTGTTCTTAACCACAAAAACCAGCCCTCCCTGAGTTCCACAGAAGAACATTAATATTGCAGGAAAGACTCTAATGCTGAACAGGATAGAGTTACAGCAACAGGGTATGGGGGTAGGAGGGAGAGGGAGTGGGAGTGGCAGTGGACAAAAGGGGTCAGGAGAGAGTGAGCTCAAATACTGCAATGGAATGTATTGGGAGAAAGCAGCATTTGCACTATTATGAGTAGGTTCAGAAGCAAAGCTTAGGGCTTTAGAACAAAAGCAAGACAGGAACATTCCAGTATAGGCGAGAATGATATGGGACCACTGAAGATCACTCAAATCAGATCAGGATAATTCTCTTGGCCACACTGATAAATCATCCTTGCCACCTCCTTAGCAAAGAGGAAGTGGAGGCTAAGATCAAGCTTTGGGTTGCCTGCTTAATCCATATCTCTTTCTTTAGAAGGGCCCCACCCAACACAGACCTAGCTAATAGATAGCACTATTTGTACTTCAGGATCTACCCTTGTGGCCAAAGCTGATTGGACCGGGGTAAGTCACGTGACCCAAGACATAATCAGTTCATAGTCTAGGCTGAGCCAATCAGATCCGGTTTTCAAAAATCCATAATAAAAGATGTAGAGAAAATATATAGGTTCTTAATCTGCAGTTTAAGTAGAGTTTGTTCATTCTCTTACTTACAAATTTGGTTTTTGGATACCCACTTTTGGATACACTAAAATCCTGACTTAAATTTTTTTTTTTCCCATGTGGCTTGTCTGTCCTTAATCTTATTTCCGAGGTTGTTCACAAGGCTGACAGGGATATACTTCAACTAATTGGGTGGTTCTTCTTCCATAGTGTAGGTTCTATTTTTTAAAATAATTTTACCATTTTTTAAAAAAATTCTCCAGGTACCTTTCTATAAAGATATCTGACTTAAGAAGCCCTTTTCTGATTATTTCAGTGGAAGGATCCAAAGGAGGGAAAAACTCTCCCAACCTCCTTACAGGATTCTGTCTTCATTGGCTTTGTTTATGCCTGGAAGTTCTATATTTCACGTATACAAAGGAGTTCCTGGGTTCACATCCCCTTGTCTCTTGCAAAGCCCATGGGAACACAACTGCTGGCAGATGCTTTGGGCATGTGAGAAATGCACAGAGACAGATGCTAAATGTCACTTGCACGAAACACACTAGAGTGAACCCTCACTGCAGTTGTCATAAGTTTCCACCCCAGATTTTCTGGGGGAGTTCCAACTTAAAATAGCCCATCTTGCTGTCCAAATAAGCACTTACTTTTGGCAGATTGCATGCCCCAATTTTTAGTTCAGGAAACATTTTCACTTTATATATACTATACACTCAAATGTACCCTGGAGTTAGTCCTAATCTAGCTGGTCATTTTCATGGTGAGAGATCTTTCATCTTCTGAAGTAGCATGAGAATAAATTAAAAGGCTGAAAGAAAGGAAAAGGGAAGGAGGAGAAAGTATAGGCTAGGGCACCTGTTTTAAAGAAGGGCTGTATATTCAAAGCAAGCCCCAAACACAGAAGAAGCTGAGAAACCAAAGAACTAGGCAGAAAATCTGGTTTGTCGGTATAGGTGATTTTGTTGGGGAATTTACGGACAGAAGTGTGATGGCTGCAAGACAGGTAGATCTGAGCTGTTAACGCCATACCCACGGCTTATGTACTATAGGGAAAGGGTATACATACTTCTGAGGGCATGTATATGAACTTGATAACAGGCAGTGTTTATGGTAAATGTGTGCTCTTATACAAGGAACAATGGATAAACTGGAAATCTTAGAGGCATTCCCAGAACTTGGGTTCATTAGAAGCCAACATGGTGGATTAGCAGCCAAGCTGAAGTTACTTTGACCTACATTGCACCCCTTCTGTTTTAATGATCTCCAAATTCCTAGAAATAGTCACTTTGCAGTGATTGCTCATATGATGGCTTTCTAGAGACTCCAGAATTGCTACCTGGTTAAAACCTTAGTTTCCAGCCAGAGCCATCCATGAAAATACGTACAGTTAGTGGTGTTCTCAGTGGCTGGAATAACTCAGTAATGCTGCATGGTGTACCTTTTGAGCTCCTCTGGAGCTTGGCACATGATAGATGCTCATTAAAGGACAGATGAGTGATTGGACGTCATAGCGTCAAATGGAATTCATAAAGCATACCCCATGTACAAACTCCTTTCTTTTTCCATTCTCTGCTAAAGTGTGGTCATCCTTGATTCTTGCTCTTTTCTCTCCAGGGTTCTTTTCTAAGTTAGAGTTCTGTGGACTACTGGTCAATGAACCTCATTTTGTAGTCAGCGCTCTCTGGGGTCCTGGGTTCAGTAGGTGATTGTGTCTGGAAAGAGGGGCTTCCTTATGTACATAGAGAACCCACAAAGCAATCTGTGGCCTCTGATGCTGTGTTGAAGATGAGCATCCCTGACCAAAGCATGTGTAGATCACAAGAAGCCCCAGCACACCATTAAACAAACTTCTCCCTGGAACAGACCTCTTGAAATTGCGGCCCTTGCACCACCCATACACTATCACTGAAAGACATCTTGGGAGAATATTGTTAAGGTGAATTCTAAACTCTATTTTGATTGTCTCACAGAGATCTCTTGTGCTCTCCACTTAGTTCACCAACCCTGAAGGGCCCAGATGTTAGTGGACATTATGGCACATGCATATAGAGAATATTAAAATTATTTCAATTTAAAAAAATAGAATAATTCCAACCTATGAGAGTGAGAATTCTCCTCAGGTAACTTTATTAGTGTTGCCCAAACCTTGATCACTCTTATGCCATCATCGTTATTTTTTGACATATCTGCATTCTATAGCTATCAGGATTTAGTCAGTGTTTTAAAATCAGCTCATTTTATTTTTTAAAAAATACATTTATTTTTAAAGAAAGCTTTGTATTGCATCTATATTTTATGTCAATAAAAATTTATTATAAAGGAGATTTTGTTTCAAGAATGCAAATTTCAAATCAGTATCACTTGCCATTAGTAGAAGGAAAAAGTAAAAATAATTGTGATACTTTTACTTATGGCTCATCCTAATTGAATACAATAAATCTTTTTTTAAAAGTTTTCATTCTATGTCTCAGGATGCCTGAGGGTCTTTTCCTCATCTCCCTCTGCCTAAATAAAGTGTAAGGCCATATATGTGTGTGTGTATATATATATATATATATATATATATATATATATATATATATATATAAAACACCTTTATGACACTCAAAATGTGCTAAGTACAAATATGAGCATAGTTAATCCTTTTAACACTGTTATAAAGTGGGGTATGATATTATTATCCCCGTTCTCCAGGTGAGAAAACTGAGGAGCAGAATAGTGAGGTGACTTACCAGGGATCACATAGCCTACTTCTTCTGGTGGCAGAATTAAGATTTAAGCCCATGCTGCCTGGTAGCAGAATCTATACTTACCACACCCGGAGCCCAGATCTTGGTGGAAAAATACCATTCCCCACTGAAAAAGAGAAATTGCTAATTCCAGGTCTTGGGTAGTGAAGTACAAGGTGAGCTTAGATCATCTGATTGCTCCAAAAAGCCAAGAGGTGTCAAAAATGATGGATATGTGTCAAAAGAGACCTGATTCCAGCTTTAGGGGACTTGTAATAGCTAAATTTGGGACAATTTTAGCATGAGAAATGACAGAAGTTGTTTGTTATACATTGAAAGGACAAAATCCCACAAGCCCATAGGGACTCTTCAGGCAGAGGAAGAGAGGAAGAAAGGGAGGGAAAGAACGAACTTCAAGAAGAACTCTTATGCCAGATGATACAGAATGAGTAACAAAATGAAAGACTTAAAGTATCATTTTTTAAACTTGCAATTTAGTAATTATTTCAGTCAAGAATTAGGAAGAGAAGTTTGGAGAAAGTTTGTTGAGGAGCAGAGATTTTGCTTGGTTCTGACACCTCTCCCAACACATCTCAACATTAAAATATATGACACACCCACAACCAACATCATACTGAATGGGGAAAAGTTCAAAGCATTCCCCCTAAGAACTGGAACAAGACAAGGGTGCCCACTGTTACCACTTCTATTCAACATAGTTATGGAAGTGCTGGTCAGAGCAGTCAGGCAAGAGAAAGAGAAACGGTATCCAAAGGGGTCACACTATTGCATTTCACTGAGGATATGATCTTATAACTAGAAAACCCCAAAGAATCCTATAAGAGACTGCTGGAATTGACAAATTCAGCAAAGTCTCAATATGTGAAATCATGTACAGAAATCAGTAGCATTTCTTTACACCAATAATAGTCAAGCTAAGAGTCAAATCAAATACTCAATACCCTTCATGATAGCAACAGAAAATAAAATACCTAGGAATATATTTAACTGTGGAGGTGAAAGATCTCTACAGAGAGAATTATGAATCACCGAGGAAGGAAATTGCAGATGATGTAAACAAATGGAAAAACATAGCATGCTCATGGATCGGCAGAATCAACATTGTTAAAGATGTCCATACTACCCAAAGTGATTTATAGATTTAATGCAATCTTCATCAAAATGCCAACATTACATGGAATATGTGAAATACATTACTATATATTTCACATACGTAGGAAAGATAATTCTATGCTTCAATGGGAACCAGAAAAGAGCCCGAATAGCCAAAGCAATCCTAAATGAAAAGAACAAGTCCGGAGGCATCACATTACCCGACTTCAAACTATACTACAAGTCTATAGTAACCAAAACAGCATGGAATTGACTCAAAAATAGAGATGTAGACCAGTGGAACACAACAGAGAACCAAGATATAAAACCATCAACATACAGTCAACTGATCTATGACAAAGCAGACAATATGTACTGGGGAAAAGAAGCCCTATTCAATAAATGGTTCTGGGAAAATTGGATAGCCACATGCAGAAGAATTAAACAGGATCTCTCTGTCTCACCACTCACAAAAATTAATTCAAGGTGGATAAAGGACTTGAATATAAGGCACGAAACCATAAGAATTCTAGAAGGGGGGGAGGAGCAAGATGGTGGACCAGAAACACCTCCAGATAGAGTTTCTCTGCAGAAAAGACAGATTCTAGGAGAAATTAGAAGAAAGAAGCAAGCAGACGAACATACATTGGACGAGGGTCAGAAGGAGGGGTACCTGAGACCATAGGAGACTCCGTGGGAGGAGGTTTTGGAGGAGAACTGGAAGCAGAGACCTCTCAAGTAGCCTGGAGACCAGTGGCAAGGGTAGGTGGAGCAGTTAACTCTCCCCTACCTTGCATCTTGGACTGCAGGTGGGCTCCCTAGCAGTTGGAGAGACCTGCGGGAAAACCAGCCCAGAGACAGCCACCGCCAGTGAGCGGTAAGCCTGTAGCGGACGTGGCACCAGGCTCCCAGTTCCCTCGGGGCACCTTCGTGTGCACAGACCCCGGCCCCACGCCAGGTGCTAAATTGCTCCATTCTCCCCTCCCCCGTCCCTATCTGCGGCTGCTGAGAGAGACAATATAGCCACCAGCTGGAGGCATCTCCAGGGAAGAGGACCTTCCCTTTTGGGGCCCTTAAGCTGCCTGAGGGGTACCCAGACTGTGAGCTCCCTACCCGCTAGCCCTCCCAGGTGCTGCTGGCCCAGTGACTCCAGGAGAACGGGGCAGACCCTGAGGCTGAGACATCGACCCAGCTTGGGGTCCCGTGGGTGAATTGGGACTGCCACTCCTCTCCCTGGTGGGGTCAAGGAGTGAATTCTAGGGCCCAGAGGTCAGAACTGCAGACCCAATCCCAGGCACCCAGGTCTCGCATTGCCCGGGGCACAGAGGGGATATTGGTGAACGAGTCTGCTAGGGTGTGCGTGTGCCTTAAAGGATGGATCAGCATGCTTGAGGGCAACCCTGCACCCAAGGGGGGGCCATGTGCCCAGTCCAGGTGGCAACTCGGTACAGGGAGCCTCCCGGCCTGCATTGCAACCAGGGGAGACCCAGAGGTGTTGGGGTTTGGCTTGCTGGCAGAGGTCGAGGAGAAGCCATGGAGTTGGGGAGGGTGGAAAGGAGCGGGGCCCACTCCAGACTGGGAGTCTTGGACAGCCCCACCCCCACACGCAGACTTTCTGACTGAGTGGGGCCATTCCAGCCCCTCCCTGACAGATTTTCCCTAAAGCAGAGAACAGAACTTTGACTCCTGCTAACAGCATTTGTGGTGCCTGAGGGAGGGCTTACCCAACCTATCTCTGCCCAGACTCACTCCCAGACCAGCCCTCACTGAGGTGGAGAATAAGGACGTACCTGGAAGTCCCAGGGCCCTACCCACCACCTGAGGCACTAGAGTGTCTCTCCAGAGGAACAAGAGCTGGTCACAGGAGCCAAAAACAACAGTGCAGCCTGCTCCTCCCAGCAAGCACCACCTACCAACACGGAGGACATTCTGCTCACCTTTTTAGGGCATCTACTGACTTATCATATAGGGTGTGGTCGAATCTCACCCATAAACACCACCTACTGGCTCAGAGACTAAACAGGGCATGTCATCACCTAAATGAAAACCTAAAGGTAAAAAGCAACAACTGATCCAGATGGGAAGAAATCAGCCAAGGAACTCTGGAAATATGAAAACCCAAATGGAAAGCACACCCCAAAGAGGAATACCAGCCACTCAGAAATGGACATCAACCAAAATCAGACCACTAAAATGACAGAAGAATTTCGAGTATGGATTGTAAGAAAATTCAGTGATTTGCAAGAAAAACTGGATAACCAACACAAAGAAAATGCAAAAAGATTCCAGGACCTGGAACAAAAATTCACTAAAGAAATTGAAACAATGAAGAAAAATCTAAGATGAAAGAAGCAAGTAACATACAAAGGAAAGCCAATCAGAATAATGCCAGACTTCTCTACTGAAACTTTACAAGCAAGGAGAAACTGGCGCCCCATTTTCAGTGTTCTGCAACAGAATGATGCCCACCCTAGAATCTTATTCCCTGCAAAACTTTTGTATATGAAGTTTTGTATATGAAGGAGAAACCAAAAAAAGTTTTGTATATGAAGGAGAAACCAAGACATTCTCAGATAAACAAAGACTAAGGGAACTCACCAAGGAAAGAATAGCCCTTCAAGAAGTACTCGAAACAGTGTTACCCGTGAATCAGCACAGTAAACACTCATGAATGTAAATCTACTCAAAAGCTAAAGATCAAAGCCAAGAAACCACAATGGCTCAAGAGAGAAAATGAAGCCACAAAGTTCAACTCAACATAATGAACAGAAATCTGCCCCACCTATCAGTTCTTTCAATAAATGGGAATGGCTTGAACTCCCCACTCAAGAGACATAGGCTGGCTGAATGGATAAAAAAATACAACCCAAGTATGTGCTGCCTTCAGGAAACACATCTAATGTGCATGGATGCAGGTAGACTAAAGGTAAAGGGATGGAGAACAATATTTCAAGCAAATAGAAGCCAAAAGAAAGCTGGTGTGGCGGTGCTGATTACAGATAAATTAGTTTTTAAATCAACAAAAGTAATAAAAGACAAAGAAGGTCACTATATAATGGTGAAGGGTACAGTTTAACAAGAAGACATAACAATTCTAAATATATATGCACCCAACCTAGGTGTACCCAAATTCATAAAGCAAACTCTACTTGATCTAAACAAATGGATAAACAACAACACCATAATAGTCAGAGACTTTAATACCATGCTGACATCACAAGACATACTCCAAACAGAAAATCAACAAAGAAATTATGGACTTAAACAAAACCCTAGAACAAATGGGCCTGACCAACATTTACAGGACATTGTACCCCAAAACCACTGAATATATGTTCTTCTCATCAGCTCATGGGTCATTCTCTAAGATGGACTAAATCCTAGGACACACAGTATGTCTCAACCAATTAAAAAAATAGAAATTATACCATGTATCCCCATCACAATGGAATAAAAGTAGAAATCAACCCTAACAGGAACTCTCATTTCTACACAAAGTCATGGAAACTAAACAACCTTTTGCTTGAATGATCACTTCATAAATGAGGAAATCAAGATGGAAATCAAAAGATTCTTTAAATGACAAAGGAGACACATGTTATCAAAACTTGTGGGACACAGCTAAAGCAGTCCTGAGAGGAAAGTTCATTTCCATAAATGCCTATATCCAAAAGTCAAAAAGATCACAAATAGACAACCTAATGAATTATCTCAAAGAGCTGGAATAAGGAGGACAGAACAACCGCAAACCTAGCAGAAGAAGTGAAATCATTAAGATCAAATCAGAACTAAGCAAAATTGACAACAGGAAAACTATACGGAATATTAACAAAACAAAAAGTTGGTTCTTTGAAAAAATAAAATTGACACACCTTTGGCTAGACTAATGAAAGGCAGAAAAGAAAAGTCTCTAATAAGCTCCATCAGGAACAATAAAGGAGAAATTACAACAGATGCCATGGAGATATAAGATATAATTGATGAATACTACAAAAACCTCTACGCACACAAACTGGAAAATGTGGAGGAAATGGACACATTCTTAGAAACACACAGCCTCCCTAAGCGCAACCAGGAAGAAATAGAATTTCTGAAGAGACCAATATCAAGTACTGAAATTGAAACAGAAATAAAAAAAACCTTCATAAAAAGAAAAGTCCTGGACCAGATGGTTTCACACCCAAATTCTACCACACCTACAAAGAACTGGTGCCTATCGTGCAGAAATTATTCCACAACATCGAGAAAGATGGAATCATCCCCAAGACATTTTATGAATCAAACGTAACCCTGATACCAAAACCAAGAAAGGATGCAACAACAACAAAAAAACTATAGACCAATATCCCTTATGAATATAGATGTAAAAATTCTCAACAAAATCCTAGCCAATCGAATTCAGGTGCTTGTCAAGAAAATAATCCATCACAACCAAGTGGGCTTCATCCCAGGGATGCAGGGATGGTTCAACAAACGCAAATCTATAAATGTAATTCACCATATAAACAGAAGGAAAAACAAAGACCATATGATCCTCTTAATAGATGCAGAAAACGCATTTGACGAAATTCAACACCGTTTTATGATAACAGTGTTCAACAAAATAGGCATAGATGGGGCTTCCTAAAAATGATACAAGCCATATATGACAAACCTACAGCCAATATCATACTGAATGGGAAAAGTTGAAAGCATTCCCATTTAGAACTGGAACAAGATAAGGTTGCCCACCATTTCCACTTCTATTCAACATAGTGCTGGAAGTCCTTGCTATAGCAATCAGATAAGAGAGTGGAATTAAGGGCGTCCAAGTGAGAGCAGAAGAGATCAAACTCTTTGCTGATGACATACTATACCTAGAAAACCCCAAGGGTTCAACCAAGAAACTCGTTGAATTGATGAATGAATTTGGTAAAGTCTCAGGATACAAAATCAATACACAGAAATCAGAGGCATTCATATACACTAACAACAGTAAACGTGAGAACCAAATCAAAGACCCAATATTCTTCACAAGACCAACACAGAAAATAAACTACCTAGGAATATATTTAACTAAGGAAGTAAAAGACCTCTACATGGCGAACTATGAAACACTGAAGGAGGATATAGCAGAGGATGTAAACATGTGGAATAATATACTAAGTTCATGGGCCGGCAG